>SNQJ01S0175769.1:4198-20017 GCA_010110895.2 Picea sitchensis | reverse complement strand
GAAGTTGTACACTCATATTACACTCCTACCTTGAATTTTGAAGATTTTGAATTTGTTGCTCGAGCTCTGAAGACCTCATCTCCAGCCATCAGTCCATATCAGCTTCTAGAAGATGGATACTCTATATGTATATCTTTTTTATTTCGAGATGTAGCTCCACTGTGTATTGTTCATGGATACACTTTATTTGGCATGGATCTACAGTGTATTTGATTGGTATCCATGATTATATTTTATCTCGAGCATGGGTAAGCCTGCCTCGGTGAGACATTTGTTATTTTGCAGATGGCGCCTCCCGGTTCATGGTCCCTGGGCTCACTTGTTCGGCACATCAGTAAATATTGGTAATGTATTTCGGCCATCAGATGCTCTTCTGACCTCACACATTAGGGGGCATCTGTTATAACCCTAATTTGCACCATACATGATTACCTGGCATCAGGCCATCTCAGATCCCTTCTTTTCCAAAGCACTGTTGAACAACTCTTTAAAAAACATCTTTTATAAGGGCCCACACACCCTACTCCATTACTACATGTGTGTACATGCTAGATGACATAAAACAGCCCGCGTGTACCTACAAAAGCACAAAAAAAGGAAAGTTGTCCAAATACCTAGCTTCTTCTACACTATAAAAGAAGGGTCAGGGGTCCTATTTGGAGGAGGAGAATAAGAGTAAAGAAACTCTACCCAATTGCACATTCCCATTGTCCCAACCCTTTAGCCATCCTTGTGCAAAGAGAGATACAAAGCAAAGAAGTTGGAGGACATTTGAAGAGGATCCCAGGATCAGGTTCGTGGAGCAGTGGCCGATCTCGACATTGTAAGTTGATTCATTAAAGTTAATAATAAAGAAATGCTTTTCCCGTCCAACTATATGAGTTCTTCGTAGTTTAGCGAATATATGTTTGAGTCTCTAACCCCTTAATTTGTAGAACAAATGCATGTAGAGTTTGTTGCTTGTTTTGTACGCAGGTCAGTCTTGAGAGGATAGCTTCCAACAAGTGATCAAGCGTGAAGAAGGATCAACATCGAACGTCTGGAACAAGGTATGTTCATTTAACCATGTATTTGCTTAAAAGAAATGGGGATTAGGTCTGGGACGAAGGTAGAAAGTAGGATTATTTCGGTCTTATCTGCATGCATAATATAACCCTAAATGCTAGTCCGTAGGGGGATTTCCCACCACAACATATATGCAATAGACTTTGGTAGGTTACATATTCTTGGCACATATAGTGTAAAAACTCTTTTGATTATGAACCCCAGATTGACATTTAAATGAGTGTAAGATATATATTGAACATATTTGTACACCAACATTTTGGCGTCGTTTCTGGGGAGTTGTAAACGGTAATAGGTATCATTTTGAGGTTTGATTGGTTTGATGAAGTTTGGATTGAATTTAAGGACAATCTGAGGGTGGAGAGAAGACGATAGGACAAGAGGTAAGAACCTGCGCATCCACTTTGGTGGGGTTGCTCCAAAGTTAGTTTGTCCTCCTACCTTTGATAATTAGGAGTATACATTTTTATTTATTTTATTTGAACTTCTTTTATGAGTAGATATAGGGATAATAAAGGTATATTTATTGCTCCTAAAATTTCAGAAAAGCTAGAAAAGCAAACAACAAAAAAAATCCCCCCTTACACTAATTCTCCTAAAAATCGTGCAGGAAAAATTCTCAGAGGAGAGAGCTCAAAAGAATAAATAGCAACAATAGAAAAGGGCACTAAATCTGAAGCCATTTTTCAGATTGAAGACATAATACAGTAAGAAAGAGAGGAAGCATCGGCGACCCCATCCAAAGGAGAAACTGGAAAAGAAGCAGAGGTAGTAATAGAAGAGGTTGGATCTGTTGTTGGACGGCCACACAAAACCTTGGAACAACTAGAGATAACAAGAAACCCAGTGGTGGAACCATCACTCAGTGGAGAGACCTCACCGCCCCCCTACAGGTTGTTTAGAGATATGGCAGAAGAAGAGGGAAATACAGCTAATGAAACAGAGACATTTGGATTCCCCATACTGGATATCGCTAAAGACGTTGCTATGAATAACATTTCATTATCTTCACTTCCTCATTTCCGAGGTATGTCAATAGAAGGCCCTGACTCATTTCTATTTGAATTTTACATATTGTCTAGGAGCTATAACTACACAGATAATGCTCAAAAATTAAAACTTTTCCCAGCTACACTAAAATATTCGGCACTAAGGTGGTTCATGAGCTTAGGGGAACACACCATTTTGTCTTGGGATGGTATGAAGGAGACCTTCCTCCAGAAATACCAAGATTACTGCAGACCTAGGGATTCTAGGAATGATATATTCAAAATGCCACAATCTGAAGAAGAAAGCTTAGAAGATTACCTAGAGAGGTTCTTATACAATTACCAAAAAATTAAGCAGTTTTCCTTAGACACGACTATAGTTAGGATTGACTTTCTAAAGGGTGTGAGGGATGATTGAATTGAATTATTAAACCTCATGAGCTCTGGGGATGTGTACCAAAATCCATTTGTAGACATAGCATAGTATTGCAAAAGATACTCTCGCAGTCAAGCTAAAACTGGGAAAATTATAAGCGATCCTACCAACAGAATTGTTAAACCCACATATGGAGGTGTCACTAGGATTGAACTGGGAAATCTATTAGAAAACTTCAAAACATATATCTTAAACACCATTAGTTCCCAACTTGATACCATGAAAATTAAAATTAAACAAGAAGAATAAAATGTTGCGTTAGCAATTTTCTGTCATCAGTGTAGGAGGAAGCACCCTGAAAAGGAATGCCCCCTTAATGTTATTGAAATTTGTGGTCTCTGTATAGAGGACCATCCTACTAATTAATTCCCTTCTCTACCTAGACTCAAGGCCATGTTCAAGGGAGGAGGATAACCTGAAACATCCTACCACCCTAGGAGACCATGGAGATAGCAAAACCCCAACACGTTTGCAGACCCAACTACACAATACCCCCAATAGCAATGGGTACCCCCCGTGTCTTATCCTCAATGGTCGCCACAAACCTAACCTTGACAACAAGGATGGAGAGGACTTGTATATGGGAATGTTCCCTTCCAACCAGCAAATTTTCCCACCTATCCACAATACCCTTCGAATATTTCCCAGCTGCTCCTAGGATTTAACCCTCTTGCTCTTCTTCCGCCCCCACAGTTACAACAACAACTCGCACTACCCATGAATCCAAATATGCAGCAACCAATGCAAGTTTCACCTATCCAAAACCCTCCTCGGCCTACCCATAGTCCTGCACAACCTATCCCTAACCCAAATAACAGGTCGACACAACCTATACAAAAAGTTGAAGTACAAACCTTCCCCACATATGTAATAACACCAGCTCAATTCAATGGAATTGAATTAATATCAAGAAGGGTTGTAAACAAAAAAAATCCCATTGTGGTTATCCAAGAAGAACAAGTAGATAATCACACAAATCAAGAAGAAGAAATAGATGTCCAAACAATTCAAAGAGAAGAACAAATGACTAATCCATTAAATGAAGAAAGAAACACCCATGTACAACAAGAAATTCCTTCTCCCAACTCCCTCGTAGTAGAAACACCTCAGAAAATAAATCCTCCTTATCCAGAAAGGCTTCTTGTAAAGAAAATTGAGGAACCTCTAGGACATAATCTAGAGACTGAACTCTGGAACATATGTGTAAAGATTCCACTACTACAGGCCATTAAATACATACCTATCTATGCTAAAATTGTAAGGGACCTTTGAATTAAAAAGCTAGGGAGGAAGAGGAACGAGCCTCCTATCATACAGGTGGTAGGGCAGTTATCAGAGTTTATAACAGAAATGTCATATAAGTATATTGATCCAGGGAACCCAGTGGTAACCATAGAAATCAATGGTGTTGCCTTACCTAACACATTGATTGATCTAGGGGAAGCACTAAATGTGATGTCAGTGAACACTATGAAAACACTACAACTAGATCGCCTAAGACCAACACAAACTTTGTTGGAGCTTGTAGACAAATCCATTATCACCCCAGCAGGAAGTTTATATGATATAACAGTTACATTGGCTTATTGGGAATACCCTGTGGATTTCTTAGTAATTCATCCCAAATCCCCCAAACCAGGACATCCAGTAGTACTCGGCCAACCTTCATTGGCCACTGTTGATGCATTCATTAGTTATCGATATGGAGAGATGACAATTTCTAATGGCACTCAAAGTCAAAAACTTATCCTTTTTTCCCCCACCCAACCATCCACTGAAGTTCCTCTCTGGTTAGAGAATCCCTATGGGGAGGAGGATTGCACTCGGCCCTTGTTGACACTTGAACAAGTAAAAGGAGTACAAGAGTAAACTGAAGAACAAATATTAAGTTTATTCTTGGTTGATTCAGCATGCATTGATTATCCTCAATCTTTCCCTAACTACACACACATATTTAGCCACGAATTTTAAGAAATTTGGCACCCTTCTACTTCTACAGTAGCCACTGTTTCACAAATAGAGGAAGGGAAAGAATCAGTTGTTCAAGCTATGGAAATCGGTCCTGGAAAGTCCTTATATATCAATGCTAGCCTAGAAACAGATCAGCAATAGAAATTGATACAAATGATTCAAGGGAAAACTGATGCTTTTTCATGGGACTACTCTGGCATGAAAGGGATCCACCCAGACAACTGTATGCATAATATTTACACTAACGATCAGATCAGACCTGTCAGGCAGCCCCAAAGAAGAATGAATCCAGCACTGAAAGACATAGTGAAAGAAGAACTCCAGAAACTCCTGCAAGCCAATTTCATTTACCCTATATCATATAGCAAGTGGGTTTCCCCATTAGTTATTGTACCAAACAAAAATGGGAAATGGAGGATTTGTGTGGACTTTCAAGAATTAAACAAGGCTACCTATACAGACTAATTTCCTTTTCCTTTCATAGATCAGGTCTTAGACACTTTGTCTGGGAAGAGGTATTTTTTGTTCTTGGATGGGTTTAGTGGTTACAATCAAATCCAAATTTCACCAGAAGATCAGGATAAGACCACATTCACCTACCCCTGGGGGATCTATGCCTATAGGGTTCTTCCTTTTGGTTTATGTAATGCCCCTGCTACCTTTCAAAGGGATTTATTGGCTATTTTCTCCGATTTAACCAATGATTGTGTGAAAGTCTACATGGATGACTTCACGGTGTATGGGGATGATTTCCAACAGGCATTGGATAATTTGGAGAAGGTATTGGTTAGGTGTAAAGAGACCAACCTTTCACTCTGTAATTCCCCCAAGGCCGAGCCCTGTTGTAAATCATGTCTATGAAGTATAAAGCTTGCATTATGAATTGTAATTATGTTTTATAGGCTGGTGAGCCAAGTTTATATAAGCTAGTGGGATTATTTGTTATTAAGTTGGAGAGCCCAAGTGTTAAGGCCAGGAGCCTTCTTTTGTATATGTAATCATGTAGAACATTAATAAAAAATATAAACAACGTTGTGTGCAAACTGACCACGATGAATGAGTGATGGGGGACTAAGCTTCCATAGAGTAGGTAAGGGATTGGGGGCTGGAAGGTTGGAAAGAGAGGCTAAGTGTTGAGCATAGGGGCTTAAGTCCTTGGGAATAATATTTTAATATTATTCCAAAATCCATGTGAAATATGTTTTGTCCTAAGTTCCTAGAGAGGAACGCATGCTGATGGAGTGCATGCAGCTTCATGGGTGACATGTGTCAACCCAAGCACATGCAGTTAAAAAACTACATAAGTCAGTCGTGGGGGGGGTGGTTCGGTCATTCTGTCATCCTCCGCCTAAGTTCACCGGGATGCCCGTCTGAACCCGTTTTGCCTCTGCGTTTTCATTTGCTTACCCGCGCACCGTGAAGGAAACCCTCATGGGAGCATTCTCTACTGGAGTCGCTTTTCCATTCCCCATCCTTCGTGAATTCTATTTAGCTCTACGATCGACCTCTGCGTTGATTCCTTGTCATGTGCCCTGAAACTACAGACAAACTCGTGGACTGAGCCGTGTCTCCTGTGAAGTCTGAGCACCCTGTAAATGTATGAACCGTGTTGTGTCTTAATGTGGATTGTTGTCATTTTTGGATGTCCATACCCAAATTCTTGATGTTGTTGTCATCGTGAGTTAACCGAATTTCTATTGTTGTTGTGGTTATCCTCACCGTGCAGGAATTGAGTCGGAAGGAGATGAAGAATCGGGTTTTAAGGCCCTTAGTTGAAGTGGCAGTCTGTCAGGCCTGTGAGAATCTATTTAGGTGAAGGAGTCTGCTGGGAAGTGGTACTCTTCCAGAGAGAGTCCAGCACCAGCTACGAAGCTCTAAGACTTACTGATCTGGCCTGTTCCCGAGACCCATAGAGGGAGGTGAAGCTCTGATGGACTATGCTTGTGAAGGTGTATACTCCCAGGTAGAATAGGCATGTGGGGAATGAGAGTCCGTGAGTAGTGGGCGTAAGAAGGCATCCTAGGAAGAATCCTTCTGGTTATTCTGTGTAGTTTTCCTTGTAACCTCAGCCTAGACTAGGATTCCTTGCCTTGGGTGGAGCTTAGTCCCAACTCAAGGGTGACCCACTACTAAACATGATGAGTAGCGTGGTCTAAGGCTGGGAGGTTCGTGGAAGGCCTACACGTGGTTGGTGGAATTACCATGGTTTCAAAGATAAGTATCAGCTTACGCTTAATATTATGTTTTGCATGCTTGTGATTCTTATATGTATCATGTATTCTGTTGTGCATGTGAATTATTGTTAATGCCAGGGATTATTTATGTTAGTAGTAATCTTGTGCTTACTCTGAGTTAAATGTGTTCGTGCTTACAGTAGTGTTTACCTGGCCAGTGGGATGACGGTCGGGGGACGTTACAGTATGGTATCAGAGCCTATTTTCAACGTTGAGCCTGGATGGGTCGGATAAGTGGTCTTTGGACCGAGGTTTTGAGAATAAATTGTGTCTGGAGGACTAATTTCAGACCTCAAAATGTTTCTAAGTGTCAACGGACTACTTGACTGTGTTACAAAGCTCAGGAGGTGTAGTAGTATTATAAAACTACAGCCGGTGTGGTATATGGACACAGGGAAAGAGAGAACTCCACACCAGAAGTGTTGGATCAAGTAGATGAAGGTTCAAAAGGAGGGTACCAAGTCATTGGCCAGAAGTCCTTGAGAAGCAAAGTTGGACGGTCAGAATTCTCTATGGAGAACTCGCGAAATCGCGAAGGCCGTAAGATATCCAAAAGATGCAAGGTGGTTAGTGGATGGAGAAACTTGACACCCTAGGATCTAGAATAAACGTGGGTCGTTGATCGTGGTTGGTTTGAACCGTTGGATCATTTCATGAATTTAGGATCATGAACTTGGAGCGCAGGCCAAATTCTTGGTCACTCCAAGTCTCGAATCGCGAAAGAGATTAACAAGGGTAGAATCGGACAGTGGAGCGCTTCCAGGAAGAACTACCGAAATCCCGTGAGCCATCGGATCCAGCCACCTAGTGAGGAAGTTAGGGCTGAAGAGATTTGATAGGTGTAAGCATACGAGAGATCTAGACCATCGGATCAGGGGAGGCTCACAGTCGTTGATCTCATACATGAATCTCCATATTGAAATTCGGGGATTGAAGCGACAAGATATTTGGAGTCGCTGCATCGTGAACTCTCGGTTCATGAAACTCTGAAAATATATGGACCGTTATATCCAAATCATCGAGGATCGTTGGATATCGTACAAGAAGTCGTGTATCGGAATTCGGGGATTGAAGTGACAAGATATTTGGAGTCGCTACATCGTGAACTGTCGGTTACCAAAAACCCGAAACCCTGAAATTCTGAAACAATCTACACCGTAGATCGTAGGAGAGGAACTTGACCATTGTATCAAGTAGATGAATAGACTGTAATTTCATAATTTCGGCAAACGGAAGTTCGGGATGTGTGGATGCATGAACTCTTGATGCCCGAAACTCCGAAATGAAAAGTGAAAGTAATGTGGGCCCCTAACATCATTGGGAGTGAGGTGGACCTTCTTAAGGACACCATGTGTCACTACCTTGTTGGGTGACAACTGTGTTGTGGGCCTGGAGGGTAAGGAAATCGAATTTTCGGAAGTCGGGAGTTGGAGAGGGAAGCGAGTGCGAGAACCTCTGGGACCAAAACCTCGAAACCTGAAACCTCAAAGCCCAGAAATCCCGAAACCTAAAGTTTCATTTGGAGAGCCTTGTAGCACCTAGCAGTTTAGCATTTGATCATAGCCCGTGGACGCATGGGTTGGGGACTAAGAAAATGAGGGCTATCGCTGGAAATTGCAGAGCCAAACAGAGCTCAGAAAATTCATGGAATCAAAAAGTTTTCTTATTCGCGTTGGTTTATGAATGTTGTAGTTTTATTAAGGGTTTAAGGCCTGACAAACCTCAGTTGACTGCAAGTTATGTGTGCAGAGTTCAACAAGTGTCAGGACAGCCACGAATCGACGTCGACTATAGAAATGGAAGAGGTGTGGATTGCCTCCAATTCAGAGAATGAAAGAGAAGGAAGTGATGTCAACTTGGGAGTCAAAGGATTGAACTCCAATGGGCAGGGAAGAGAATTGGATAAGGAAGGGCACGTGATGAAAATCATTGAAAGATTGCAGAAAGATGCCCAGGATTTCCGAGCTGATAGCCGAAAGATCATGAAAGTCAGGGATAGGCAGGGTCAATTCAACTTAAGGATGTTGAAGAGTCTGGAAAGAATAGAAAAGAAATTGAAAAAGGAGAGTGACTCAAGCAAGACAGATATTCGCAGGACCCCTAAGAGGAAAAGAAGATCAAGGAGTGTCAGCAAACATCATCGTCACTCCCCAAATCATTTCAGTAGGGAAGCACACAGTAGTTCAAGCCCATCTCCTACCAGAAAGAACAGGAGATCTGGGATGGATGAATTGAAAGGGGAAATGAACAAGATCAAGCCTCCAACGTTTGATGGAGAACATAAGAAGGAGGAAGATGTTGAAACATGGTTTCTTGGCATGAGGAAAAATTTCCAACTGCAGAATTATTCCTCTCATGCAGAAGGAAGAATTGCGATGTATCAACTAAAAGGAAAAGCATCCATGTGGTGGGATCAGCTTGTGCAGGTGCAGCATGTTAGAGAGAAAGACATCACATGGCAAGAATTCAAGAGGTATTTCGAGAGGAAATACTTAACTAAAAGATAATATGACAGAAACATGAAAGAGTTCTTTGAACTCAAGCTGGACAACAAGACCATTGATGAGTATGAAAGAAAGTTTTTAGAATTACTGAAGTATGTTCCGTTCATCAAAGATGATTCTGTCAAGATTCAGAGGTACCTGAGTGGATTACCACCTCCTATTGAGGATAAGATTAGTATCATGATTCTAAGACTATGGAAGAAACAATAAGAAGAGAAAAATGCTTATATGAACAGCAAAGAGAAAAGCCTGCCTTTCGAAAGGCTTGGGATGACCAGAAGAAGTTTAAGAAAGAACATAGGTAGAAGGGAAACAAACCTCCCTTTTTCAAAAATAGTCCTCAAGGACATCCATCGTTTAGAGAACTAAGAATGGTTGAAGTGGGGGAACAAAGGCCGAGACAGACGCCCATTTAGTGTTGGGGTTGTAAAGAGAACCACAAGTACAGAGATTGTCCCCATAAAAATGGCAAAGCAAGAGTTGTCCATAATGTTCAACAAGCTGAAATAGTGGAGGACATGGGAAGTATAATGCCAAGGATCTATGCGGCCCTGGACAACAAGCAAGTTGAATTTCAGCTGCACATGATTGAAGTGGAAGGTATGATTAACAACCAACCATTTATTATTTTAATTGATTCAGGGGCTAGCCATAGTTATGTAGATCCTAGGGTGGTGGAAAGTTTGCATTTATCAAGAAGCAAACATGAAAAGCCACCAAGAGAGGAAGTTAGGGCTGAAGAGATTTGATAGGTGTAAGCATAGGAGAGATATGGACCTTCGGATCAGGGGAGGCTCATAGCCGTTGATCTCATACATGAATCTCCATATCAAAATTCAGGGATTGAAGCGACAAGAGATTTGGAGTCTATGCATCGTGAACTCTCGGTTCACAAAACTCCGAAAATATATGGACCATTAGATCCAAATCATCAAGGATCGTTGGATCTCGTACAAGAACTCGTGTATCGAAATTCGGGGATTGAAGTGACAAGAGATTTGGAGTTGCTGCATCGTGAACTCTGGTTACCGAAAACCTAAAACCCCGAAATTCTGAAACGATCTACACCATATATCGTAGGAGAGGAACTTGACCATTGGATCAAGTAGATGAATAGACCGTAATTTCAGAATTTTGGCAAACGAAAGTTCGAGATGTGTGGATGCACGAACTCTTGATGCCCGAAACTCCAAAACGAAAAGTGAAAGTAGTGGGGGGGCCTAAAATCATTGGGAGTGAGGTGGACCTTCTTAAGGACACCATGTGTCACTACCTTGGTGGGTGATAGCTGTGCTATGGGCCTGGAGGGTAAGGAAATCGAATTTTCGAAAGTCAGGAGTTGGAGAGGGAAGCGAGTGCGAGAACCTCTGGGACCAAAACCCTGAAACCTGAAACCCCGAAGCCCCGAAATCCTGAAACCCAAAGCTTTGTTTGGAGAGCCTTGTAGCACCTAGCATTTTAGTGTTTTATCACAGCCCGTGGACACATGGGTTGGGGACCAAGAAAACGAGGCCTATCACCGGAAATTGCAGAGCCAAACAGAGCTCAGAAAATTTGTGGAATCAAAATGTTTTCTTATTCGTGTTGGTTTATGAATGTTGTAGTTTTATTAAGGGTTTAAGGCCTTACAAACCTCGGTTGACTGCACGTTGTGTGTGCAGAGTTCAAAAAGTGTCAGGACAGCCACGAATCGACGCCGAGTATAGAAATGGAAGAGGTGCGTATTGCCTCCAATTTAGAGAACGAAAGAGAAGGAAGGGATGTCAACTTGGGAGTTGAAGGATCGAACTCCAATGGGCATGGAGGAGAATTGGATAAGGAAGGGCATGTGATGAAAATCATTGAAAGATTGCAGAAAGATGCCTAGGCTCACCGAGATGATAGTCGAAAGCTCATGAAAGTCAAGGATAGCCAGGGTCAATTCAACTTAAGGATGTTGAAGAGTCTGGAAAGAATAGAAAATAAATTGAAAAAGGAGAGTGACTCAAGCAAGACAGAGAGTCGCAGGACCCCTGAGAGGAAAAGAAGATCAAGGAGTGTCAGCAAACATCGTCGTCGCTCCCCAAATAATTTCAGTAGGGAAGCACACAGTAGTTCAAGCCCATCTCCTACCAGAAAGAACAGGAGATCTGGGATGGATGAATTGAAAGGGGAAATGAAAAAGATCAAGCCTCCAATGTTTGATGGAGAACATAAGAAGGAGGAAGATGTTGAAACATGGTTGCTTGGCATGAGGAACAATTTCCAACTGCATAATTATTCCTCTCATGCAGAAGGAAGAATTGCGATGNAACTAAAAGATAATATGACAGAAAGATGAAAGAGTTCTTTGAACTCAAGCTGGACAACAAGACCATTGATGAGTATGAACGAAAGTTTTTGGAATTATTGAAGTATGTTTCGTTCATCAAATATGAGTCTATCAAGATTCAGAGGTACCTGGGTGGATTACCACCTCCTATTGGGGATAAGATTCAGTATGATGATCCTAAGACTATGGAAGAAACAATAAGAAGAGTGAAATGCTTATATGAACAACAAAGAGAAAAGCCTACCTTTCTGAAGGCTTGGGATGACCAGAAGAAGTTTAAGAAAGAACAGAGGTAGAAGGGAAACAAACCTCCCTTTTTCAAATATAGTCCTCAAGGACATCCATCATTTAGAGAGCCGAGAATGGTTGAAGTGGGGGAACAAAGGCCAAGACAGACGCCCATTCAGTGTTTGGGTTGTAAAGAGAACCACAAGTACAGAGATTGTCCCCATAAAAATGGCAAAGCAAGAGTTGTCCATAATGTTCAACAAGTTGAAAAAGTGGAGGACATGGGTAGTAGAATGCCAAGGATCTATGAGGCCCTGGACAACAAGCAAGATGAATTTCAGTCGCACATGATTGAAGTGGAAGGTATGATTAAAAACCAACCATTTATTATTTTAATTGATTTAGGGGCTAGCCATAGTTATGTAGATCCTAGGGTGGTGGAAAGTTTTCATTTATCAAGAAGCAAACATGAAAAGTCTTGGTTAGTGAAATTGGCTACAGGAACCAAGAGGAAAGTCATTGAGTTGGTTAAGTCTTGTATGGTGGACATGAAGGGATTGAGCACGAAGGCTGAATTAAATATTCTTCCTTTAGGCTCTTATGACTGTTTATATGGGATGGACTGGTTAGACCAGCACCATGCCCTCCTGGACTATCGTAACAAGGAATTTACATGCCTGGATGAGGAGGGGAATCGGAAAATAGTCCAAGGAATTCCCAGAGTTGTGGTTGTTAGAAAAATCTCAGCAATGCAGTTGAAAAAGTGCTACATAAAAGGTTGTCAATTGTTTGCAGCCTGTGTGGAGGAAGCATCCAAAGATGAAGTCTCAAATATTGGAGACCATGCGGTACTAACAGAGTTTGAAGACGAATTTCAGGAGGTACCCAGACTAAATCCGAAGAGAGATATCAATTTCTCTATAAATTTGATGCCTGGAGCAGCTCCAGTGTCAAAAGCTCCTTATAGAATGAGTATGCCAGAGCTGAAAGAGTTGCAATTGCAGCTTGAAGAGATTCTAAAGAAGGGTTACATTCACCCAAGCATGTCACCTTGGGGTGCCCTGGTCCTGTTCGTGAAGAAGAAGGACGGGACGTTGAGGCTGTGCATTGATTTCAGACAGTTGAACAAAGTAACTGTCAAGAACAAGTATCCTCTGCCGAGGATCGACAATCTTTTCGATCAGTTGAAAGGTGCGAAAATATTTTCGAAGATAGATCTCAAATCGGGATATCACCAGGTAAGAATAAAGGATGAAGACATCAGAAAGACCGCCTTTAGAACAAGGTATGGTCATTACGAGTTCACAGTGGTGCAGTTTGGACTGTCAAATGCACCCGTTGTTTTTATGAGCTTGATGAATGGAGTATTCAGGGACTATCTAGACAAGTTTGTCATCATCTTCCTGGATGACATTTTGGTGTATTCCAAGTCAGAGGAAGAGTATGAACAACACCTGAGGATGGTGTTGCAAGTATTGAGAGAACACCAGTTGTATTCCAAGTTGAGAAAATGCTCGTTTTATCAAAGGCAGATCCATTACTTGGGGCACATTATTTCAGAAGAAGGGATCGTTGTGGATCCTGAGAAGCTTGAGGCCATCAGAGAATGGTCAACGCCAAGGAATGTGGCGAAATTTAGATATTTTATGGGTCTAGCGGGTTATTAAAAAAGGTTTATCGCAGGGTTCTCAAAGATAGCTCACCCTATCACTTCCTTGCAAAGGAAGGAGAAAAAGTTTCAGTGGAATGAAGAGTGTGAGAAAAGTTTCCAGCGATTGAAGCAACTGTTAACCAACGCTCCAATCTTGAGGATTGTAGATCCAAATGTAGATGTTGTGGTGTGCACATATGCGTGTAAAGAAGGGTTGGGAGGAGTTCTCAGTCAGAATGGATTTGTAATCTGTTATGAGTCTAGGAAGCTGAAAGAGCACGAAAAGAATTATGCCACTCACGATTTGGAGTTGGCAGCAATCGTTCACGCTCTGAGGAAATGGAGACATTACCTCATGCGAAGGAGATTTGAATTGAGAACAAACCACAATGGTCTGAAATATTTGTTTGATCAGCCAACCTTAAACACTAGACAAAGTAGGTGGCTAGAATTTTTGTGTGAGTACGACTTTGAGATCAAGCATATCAAAGCAAAGGAGAATAAAGTGGTTGATGCACTCGGGGTGCATGAATTACATGCTACAACCATTATCATGTATCGGACTGATATTAAAAGAAAAATTATGGAGGCTGCAAATGTAGATCTGCAGTACAGAGAATTGGTATCCAAGCTACAGTAGGGTAAGATGCCACAAAAGATGGAAATTTATAAATTGGAAACAGATGGAATACTGTTGTACAAGAACAGAATTTTTGTACCCAATGTCCATTGCTTGTAACAAATGATTTTGCAGGAGATGCATAATGTGCCTTATGCAGGGCACCCTGGATATCATAAAACAGTATCAGTAGTCAAGATCCATTACTTTTGGTCGTGTATGAAGAGAGAGATTGTTGAATACATCGCCAGATGTATGAAGTGCTAGAAAGTTAAAGCTGAGCATAGGCACCCAGCAGGGTTGCTGCAACCTTTACCCATTCCTGAGTGGAAGTGGGAAGTAGTGACAATGGATTTTATTACAGGATTGCCTAGAACAAGCAAGATGCATGATTTGATAATGGTGGTGGTGGACAAGCTTACAAAAGATGTCCATTTTATTCCACTGAAAACTACTCACAAGGTAGCAAATGTTGTTGATATTTTCATAAAGGAAGTGGCACGATTGCACGGAATTCCTAAAATGATTGTGTCTGACAGAGACCTGAAATTCACCTCGAATTTCTAGAAAGGATTGTTCAAAGGATTCGGAACGAATCTGAACTTTAGTACAGCTTATCATACTGAGTCTGATGAACAGACAGAGAGGGTGAACAGAGTAATAGAAGACATATTGAGAATGTATGTGATGGACAAACCATCAAGATGGGAAGACTACCTTCACTTGGTAGAATTTTCCTACAACAATGGGTATGATGCATCATTGAAGATGAGCCCATTTGAAGCACTTTATGGAATAAAGTGCAATACTCTAGTGAGCTGGGATAATCTAGTTGATAGAGCAATAGTTGGGCCAGATTTTCTCAAGGAGATGGAGGACCAAATAATAAAAATTAAGCAGAATTTGAAAGTTGCCCAGGACAGGCAGAAAAGTTATGCTGATAAGAACAGAACCCATGGAGAGTTCAAAGTGGGTGATCATGTTTTCCTGAAAGTGAAAGCTAACACGAGTTCCCTGAAGCTGGGAAGTTGCGCCAAGTTGGCAGCTAGATTTTGTGGGCCATTTGAAATCTTGGAAAGGATTGGGCCAGTTGCATATATGCTTGCATTACCTGCATCCATGACTGTACATAATGTGTTTCATGTTTCATTGCTTAATAAATATATACCAGATGCTAATCATGTTATCGATTGGAATGTGATTCATATGGAACAAGAAGGTGTCCTACAAGTGCATCCTATGCGCATATTGGACAGGAAAAACAAACAGCTCTGGAATCAAGCTATAGGGCTTGTAAAGGTCTAGTGGACCTAGTACGGTCCTGAGGACGCGACATGGGAGCATGAAGATGTTATGTGGGCAGAGAACCCGCATCTTTTTGAAAATTTTGAAAAGCTTGCAGATGCAATGTAAAGTTTCACTGAGGACAGTGCAAAAATAAGGGGAGGGGATTGTAATGCCCCCAAGGCTGAACCCTGTTGTAAATCATGTCTATGAAGTATAAATCTTGCATTATGAATTGTAATTATTTTTTATACGCTGGTGATCCAAGTTTATATAAGATGGTGGGATTATGTGTTATTAGGCTGGAGAGCCTAAGTGTTAAGGCTGGGAGCCTTCTTTTGTATATGTAATCATGTAGAACATTAATAAAAAAATATAAACACCGTTGCGTGCAGACCAACCACGATGAATGAGTGATGGGGGACTAAGCTTCCACAGAGTAGGTAAGGGATTGGGGGCTGGAAGGTTGGAAAGAGAGGCTAAGTGTTGAGCCTAGGGGCTTAAGTCCTTGGGAATAATATTTTAAT
>SNQJ01S0175768.1:49241-65950 GCA_010110895.2 Picea sitchensis | reverse complement strand
TCCAAAGTTGTTCTTGAGGGGGGATGTTAGGATATTTAGACACTTAGGAGTTAGTTAAGATCTACTTGGTCTATTGTGTCGTTAGGTAAAAGTGTGTTTTCTAGTGTGTTTCTTTAGTATGCATTAGTATGCATTTGTAGTTAAAAAATCTGACGGTCACGATATGTTCCTGACATAGAGTGATCTGATGGTTCATACTCTCCTCGATCTTAACGGCCATTGATCCATGGCTTAACACCCGATTGGTCCATGATCTCTATTTAATGAGCATGGAGGGTCATTTGTCGATGATCGATTGTGAGAAACTCTCTTGTAAAATCTCTTTTTAATCTCTTTTTTTGCATTAATAAACTGCTCCAAGTGGTCGCATTGGATGGGGCCGTGGATGTTTCCCCGTAGGGGTTTTACCACGTGAAAACATCAGTGTGTTGATATTTGATCTGTTTATGTGAGTGGTTACTGAAGGTGTTCGTCCTCTATTGGAATACCTATGTTGTCAAACAAAGACCATCCCTGTATGCTCAGAACTGCTCCAAATTGTCAAGAGACCCACTCAAACTGTGTCTCCTAAAAAGTAGAAAAACTTGTTGTATGTAGACATCTCTCTCAAAATGCATGGGAAACCAAGCTAACTCTACCTTTGACCAAAATAACCATGTACTGATCATATACCTGTCTCCAATGGAAACCAACCTCTACTAACCACAAGTACTAAACTCTAGGAGA
Organism: Picea sitchensis; assembly: GCA_010110895.2. Taxonomy (NCBI): domain Eukaryota; kingdom Viridiplantae; phylum Streptophyta; class Pinopsida; order Pinales; family Pinaceae; genus Picea; species Picea sitchensis. The sequence continues at coordinate 65,224 of SNQJ01S0175768.1, read as the reverse complement.
ATCTCAGAATGTCGGCCAAAATAATGCATGTTGGCTCTTAACCCTTAAGATTTTCAAGAGTGAAAATCTAGGGAATTACAAGAAGTAGATAGGGCGTGAATATGGCAAGCATTGAAGATGGGTTTGATTGGGTGCATGGAGAAGGTGACTTCGACAAAGTTTTGTATATCCTAGAGTTGATTTGGAGACTTGATGTAGATAGTTTGGAGGCACCTAGCCGAAACGTGTCTATGTTGGGATTTTCTATACATAGTCGTTGGGTCATGTTGTTGCAGACCTTGGGTTGGAGTGATGGATTGATGTGATAGATTGTTTCGCAGAGCTTGGCACCTTGGTGACGAATAAAATTGAGGTATGGATGGGGAGTTTGGTGGGAGTGTGGTGACTTGGACGCATATTTGTTTTTTACTATCCTAAAATTTGATCGGGAAGAACTTGCTCTTGAACCATAGTAAGGAGGTTTGTTTTGTAATTATACTTGGTGGTTTGGGACAAGTTGCGGACTTGTGACAGTATGAATACTTGAACCATGAGTTTGTTGGGGATGTCGTGGACGAGCATGATCGTTTCAAGTTCTTTACAAAATATGATTTATTGCATTGGGTTCTTTGGAGGGAGATGGGGAGTCTTGATGAAGGACAAGTATGACCTTTTCCACTGCATACTTGGGGGAGTTCCAAGTACTGCAACCTTCATTGGAGTCACCAAGCATATTAGAGCACCATGTTGAGGGTGATGATGAATACTTGGAGCAAATGCTTGGGTAAGTTAAAGAAGTGGACTCGGGCAGATTTGGTTGCAGATATGGGGATGAGTTGGATTGTTGTCAAGCTCTGCTATGAGGTGCGTTGAAGGACCGGTTGCAATGAATAAGACAATGAGGCACAATCTTCATTTGGGAGGTTGGGCGAGGTGATCTAAAGCATGGGTGCCTTATCCATTTTTATTGAGTCATCATATGATGACCTAATCATCGCAACAGAAATCCAAAGGATGAAACGACTTGGGCAGAAATGAGTCGGTTCGTTCCAAGAGACGAATGGGAGTTGTGATCACTTGTTTTCCTTGGGCACTTTGGACAATACATTAGGACACATCTGGAGTCAATTGTTGACTTATGCAAATCAAAGGATTGTGCAGACATGTTGAAATGTAGCATGAATGAAGTAGTTGTGTGGTGATGACTATTTAGCGTGCGAGACTTGTGCACTTGGGGCATTTCACAGACAGGTGACGAAAAAGATGGGAGGTTGAATGATCAATCCATGCTCATACTTGACTTGGGAAGACTTGTTAGCACACCATGGTTCGATGGAGGGCATGGTTGCAATCGTGATGAAGCAGTCCCATGGATCCTACAGTTTGTCAGATGAGTGAAGAGAGTGAATTCAGTTGGTCGCATGGGTGATATATGTGTTATGATTTCCTTGAATTTTTGAATAGATTGGATGTGGGATGAGTTGGGTGCAACGATGGGAGGAAGTGATGGCATCTTTCGCAGCTAGAGTAGATGATGAAGTTAGGAAGTTAGATAAATACTTCATTTTGGAGTGACAATGCAGCACGACGAGACAAGGGAGTTTGCCTTGGTGAGATATTGTATATATGAGTTGAGTTGCAAACAGGGGATATGAGTTTTGACATGGAGGTGTGCCTTTGTTCAGGTGAATGATGGTTGGAATGGCCATCCAACTAATTCGACACTTGGAAAAGCTAGTGTACAACAATACAGTGAAGGGGTCACACTCCAGATGTACAGTGATTCATTTGTGTGATGCTTTGGTCATTGCTAAGGAACTTCTTGACAGAGTGGAATGATGAAAGTGGAAGGGAGGCAAGTGAAATCTTGCCTTGGTGTTTTTGGGTTGGTTAGTATGGTGACACGTCAACAGAAATGATTATGTTTAGTTGTGCCAAGTTGCGAACATGGATTGGGCGTGAAGTTGGATTGATCACCCAACTTGTCTAAAATGTGGTTAGTTGCAGCAATGGACGGAGACATGGCGGAAGTAGTTGGAGTATGGGCACAACAATTTAACATGATAGTTAAACACTTAGACATTTCTCAATTTTGATTGGGGTTCTGACAGTGGTTGCAATCGCAGTGAGGCAGAATTTGGAGTTTTCATTTCGGCACAAAACTTGGGGCTTCAAGCGGCAACAACGATGGAGGCATGAGTTCGGGTAGAGGCTTGAAGATGACATATTACTGTGAATGTTGTTGAGGGAGACAACGACTTGGAGTGGAAGAGGATATAAGGCTTAGGGCATCGACATCGATCATGTGCTCTTCCACCGCAGAACAAGACAAACAACATCGGGCAGGCAGGACGGTTGGTGTGAATGAGGAGACAAAATTATTCATATAGGGGGGCACTGGCGTTCGTTGGTCGCACATCATGCCAATGAATGATTTCACCCAATGATTTCTTACGAAAGACATTAAGAATGAGCAAAAGGTGGGTGCTCTACCAAACAAAGAGATGGGCGCTCTACCAAAATGATGGGTTGGCTAGGGGCATTGGTTGGATGATTCAACAGACAAAGGTGTGTGACCTGACCAATGAAGGGAAGGTGAAATTGAATTGGGTGAGCTTGATCACCTTGGGAACCCAATGTGCTAAGGAGAGCTAACCAAGGTGATGTGCAACGAATGTTATCCATCAGTTGAAGTTCGACAAGTTGATGATCAGACGTGTGAACATGACTTAGGCACCCAAGTAAAACGATGAGTTGGCTAGAACGAAAAGGGCACGCTTGGGAGAGTCAGCCAAATCACCAAAGGAACGTGCGCCCCTTAGACAATAGTCGGCCCAAGAAGTTAAGTGTAAAAGTGTGAAAGGTTGTGTCAGCTCCAAGGCAAGGGGCGCACTAGTTGGGAGAGTTGGGTGCCTATATAAACCAAGGAGGAGACAAAACGAAAGGTTGATTGGCAAGTGACATTTATTCTTCACAATTGCAGATTTGAGGGTCTAAGGTAGAGAGGGAAAGATCCTCCCAAGGGGGCCAAGTCGACCCTAGTGGGTGACTTGAGCCTCCTCGAGGAGTTTGCACCGAAGAGCAGAAGAGGGTGAGTTCTTCTTGAAGAAAGGAAATTTTTGGACGAGCAGACTTAGGTGGTGAAACTGAGTGTTGCAATTCGAGCAAACGAAGGCAAGGGAAGTATGAACTACAAGCTTGAAGCATCAATCAAAGTCTGAATTCATTCGTCAAGTGTCTCGTTCAGTGGAACGAAGGGTTTTACAAGGCAACTGAGGAATTCTATCTTTGTGTTTCACACAGGTTCTTGTGTAAACTTGAGCAGAAACTCCTTGCAATAATTTCTTTAGTTTGGCATGAGTTGAAGACTTGACACACTTTTTCTTTTGTAATAAATGGGAGTTGGGATGGTTTGCCCGCCAAATTACATATTTTTTCTTATTGTTTGTGGATGTGTTCTTTACTTTTTCGATGTTCTAAGTACAAGAAGCAAACATAAATTGTTTAAACAAATGTAAGAAGGCATAGTCTGGGCCAAGTAAATTGGTGTGTCCTTTATTTCGAGTTGAAAATTTATAGTGTTGCATGTCATTGGAGACAACGGATATTTATGTGATCTACCTAAGCTCTCCACCAGTGTGATAGGTGGTATCATAGCACATTCTGAGTCACAGGGCAATTTTTTGAGCACATTTTCACCATGACAGTTTTGTGTCATACGCTATCGAGAACAACAGTTGAGTTAGTTGGGTTGTGGACATCGATTGCAACCTTCGGTCATAATGACTCTTGCGAGATTTATGCATGTCGAGTTGAGTTGGAGACATGATGCATGCGATATTAATAGTCGGGTCTTGTTGTTGCAAACCTTGGGTTGCAGCGACAGATTGATGTGACGGGGTGTGTCGCAAAACCTTGCACCTTGGTGACGAGGAAAACTAAGGTATGGACAGGGATTTTAGTGGGAGTGTGTTGACTTAGTTGCATCGTTGTTTTTGACTTAGCCAAAAATTTGATGGTGAAGAACTTTCTCTTTAACCACAACAAGGAGGTTCATTTCGTAATCAGACTTGGTGGTTTGGGACAAGTTGCAAACCTATGACAGTATGATGACTTGAACCATGGGGTTGTTGGAGATGTTGTGAACGAGCATGATCGTTTCAAGTTCTTTGCAAAATCTGAGTTGTTGTGTTGGGTTTTTTGGAGGGAGATGGGGAGTCTTGATGAAGGACAAGTATGACATGTTTCACTGCAGAATGGGGGAGTTCCAAGTGTTGCGACCTTCATTGGAGTCACGGAGCAGTTTAGAGCACCCTGGTGTGGTTCATGATGGAGACATGAAGAAATTGTTTGGGCGAGTTCAAGAAGTGGACTCAGGTGGATTTGGTTGCAAATATGGGGACGAGTTGGATTGTTGACAAGATCTCATATGAGGTGCATTGAAGGACTTATTGTGACAAAGAAGACAGTGAGACACACGCTTCATTTGGGAGGTTGGGCAAGGTGCTCTGGAGCATGGATGCCTTAGCCATTTTTATTGGGTTTTCATGTGATGACTTGATCGTCGCAACATAAATCCAAAGGATGAAATGACTAGGGGCAGAAACGAGTTAGTTCGTTCCAAGAGATGAAAGGGAGTTGTGGTCAGTCGTTTTCCTTGGAACACTTTGGATAGTATTTTGGGACACATGTGGAGGCAATTGTTAACTTATGCAGGTCATAGGATTGCACAGACAAGTTGAAATGCAACATGAACGAAGTACTATTGTGGTGAATACTATTGGACATGCGAGACTTGTGCACTTGGGGCATTTTATAGACAGGTGATGAAGAATATGGGAGGTTTACCGATGAAGCCAACCTCACACTTGAATTGGGTAGACTTGTTAGCGAACCATGGTTCCATGGAGGGCATTGTTGCAGCAGTGATGAGGTAGTCCTAGGGATCCTACAGTTTGTGGGATGAGTGAAGAAAGTGAATTCAGTTCGTCGCATGGGTGGTAGATGTGTAGTGATTTCCTTGACTTTTTGAATAGCTTCAATGTCGGATGAGTTGCATGCAATGATGGGAGGAAGTGACAACAACTTTTGTAGCCAGAGTAGATGTTGAAGTTAGAAAGTTAGAGAAATTCTTCATTTTGTAGTGACAACACAACTCGGCAAGGCAAGGGAGTTCACCTTTACGAAATATTGTACAGATGGGTCGATTTGCAGATGACGGACATCAGTTTTGACATGGAGGTGTGCATTTTTTCGAGTGAATGATGGTTGGACTGGACATCCAACTAATTCAACACTTGGACGATGTTGGCCCTCGACCAAGTTTTGGAGTTACTTGGTCATGTTTGACCGTTTTGGGGACTTCGACAGCCAATCGAAGATGGAGCGCCAGATGAAGCAGAGATCACGAGATCTCAGCCCACTTTTGGGCCCCTTTTGGGGTTTTTGGGATAATGTAACGGGAAAGGGATGTCGGCTTGTGGGTTCCCCCACGTTTAGGCCCACTTTTGTAATATATAAATAGATGCCTAGGCTAGATAGAAGAGGTGGTGCATCTATGTGATATAGGCTAAGTGCTAGATCTATGTGATCAGATGATTGTAAATGTTTTGTGCATGACTATGAGAGACTTGTAGAGCTAAGTGCAAGTTGTTGTAGAAGTTATAGAAGGCTTTGTGTTGGAAGCGCAAGGAAGAAGGATCTAGCGAGCTACGCAGATCTTCTGTCCTATGCGAAGAAGGGTTTTGGAGGCTCTGTGCTTGTAACCGATTGAAGATGCTAATAAAGAAGAAGATTTGGTTGATGTAGCCCCAAGGTGGGGGTGAACCATGTAAATCTGTGTGTTATGCTTTGTGCTTTGACTTGATGTGTTTATTCCTTCATTTGCTAAGTGCTTTGGTATATTTAGATAGATCCACTTATGCTTTGTATTTCTTAGATGTGTGTGAATGTTAGATCTGACATGTATGAAGATGCTTAGTGCCGATCTACAGGATCTGATCTTTTTTATTGTTGCTAAGTGCTAAAATATCTTGGATCTAAGTGAATATTGTGATGCTTTGTGTTGTCTGCGAAGTATAGTAAGGGTTGAACACTGATGAATGATAGATGCTAAGTACTTTGTAAGTGATATAATCACAGATATGTGTCCCAACTAAGGTTGCAGACACTTGAGTCTCACAACCACCCCTGCCTCTACCTCGGGTGGGACTTCATCTACTTTGCAGGTGTTGCCAAAAGGGCTGGTAGTTAGGGCTTTGTTGGTGCGCTCTTGAGCATTGAACCCTGGGTCTACCCCTGTGCCAACAAATGGTTCCATTACTGGGACCTGAAACTGTGATTGTTGGGAACTGAGAAAGAAGAATGTTTGTGCAAAGATTCGTTCTCAAACTATGGAAGCTATGTATGTGGATCTGTGCCCTAGTGCGCAGTATTCCACTTGATTTGAAAAGCTTTGTGCTAAAGAAAGAAGGCCAGATCTTAAAAAAAGAAACAAAATTCGAATGCTTTGTGCCCTAAGAAAAGTAAAAGTGGAGGTTTCTGAAGAAAAGAGGTAAGATATGTAAGCTCATTGCTCTAATAAAGGTAAGAATAGTTAAAAATATTTAGATCTGGAAGCTTTATACTCTGTAAAAGTAAGATAACTGGAAATTTGTGTTTCTAGAATATGGATCTTGGTATGTTTGATAGATTTTTTCCTAGCTTGAAAACTAGGGCTCTAATAGATGAGAGAAAGTTTGATATGAATACATCTGATAAGCATAATAATAGATATGTTATACCTATGCATAGAAAGAATGTTTGGACTAACAAATGGATGCAGGATCCTAGAAAGAATTTTTTGCAGGCTAGCTACCATGATCCTGGTGCGCAGTACAGAAGAAGTTGGGAAACATTTAAATGAAAGAGAGGGTTAACCCTCTGCTACAGTTGCAGAAGACCGGGACATCTTGCTAAGGAATGCCTTGGTGGAAGATCTAGTTGTCTTTGTTGCAAATATTTGGACCATGAAGTGTTGGATTGCCCTAGAATGATTTCTAAGCTTGAAAGAATGAATCTGAACCAGGAAAACCCTAAGGCATATCCATAAATAGCAGAACCCCAGAAAGAATCAGAGAAGATGTTACTACAGATGAGAGATACCTTGAATGACCACCGACAAATTAGGTTATCAGAGATCTTTAAAGAAAAAGAATGCATCGAGGTAAGAATAGGAGACTTCGACATTGAATGTATTCTGGATGAAGAAACACAAGTGAACATTATGCCAAAAAGAACTTGGGAAGCTATAGGAAGGCCTGTTATGATCCCTTCATTAAGAGGAATAGGGTTATTCAGAGGAAAACTGGTGAACCTATGTGGAAGGCTCACTCATATATCTATGAATGCTAATGGAAATTCAACAGAGGAAGATTTTGAGATTATCAAATTTATTCAGGACAACGCCCCGTTTACTATGTTACTTGGAAAACCTTGGATTGAAAGCGATCAAGCCAGAAAGAAGGAAGAAGAAAATGTTTCAAAACAACAGAGACAAGATTTTATAGAATTCATGAACAGGAGGATCGCACAGTTGATTGAAGAACAAGAGAACAAATCGAAGCTATTTGACACTATACGCCCAGATGTCAAATCTGCAAGAGCATTAGAGGACTCACAGAAGATTGAAGTATATGTCTCAGATATAGAAGAAGTATTACCCCTAATTCTTAGGAGAGAATCTCAGCAGCGCGAAGTGACTATGTCCAAGGAAAATAAGAATCAGAAGAGAATCACCGAGACGAAGCTCACTGGGAAGAAGGCTAGGAAGCTAAGTAAAAAGAGAGCTAAGATCGACAGACTACATAAGATTCCAGAGGGAGCTTCGCAGAAGGAAAAATTGCATAATTTGAACTTCGCCAAGATATCAGACCAGTGACATAGGCCACTTCGTCGAGGCAAAGTAATATAGTTGTTAGAAGCTGATATAACCGTTCAACTGCCGCTCCGAATTGGTCGAAAAGCATTGATGGTTCACCACTCGACCGTTAGACCACACCATAACGGATAGACCACGAGTCAATGACGCCTCATCACTATTGCAAGAAGACCATTGCTAAGTTTCTTACTTAGCCCACCGCGCCACGCACCGAGAATACTTTTGCTAATTGAGAATTTGATCCCAAGCCTGAGATTATTTTGCACTGTGATCATCACCTTGTTCCCATAACCTTCATTGCAGTCTCTGAATTCCATTCACACCCGATCTAATTGACCCCGAGCTTGTATGTCAAATAAGCTCAACGCTGCAAAGAAAGTAGTCGAAGAAGTTTTGATTGACTTAATGACTGAGAGAGTCATGTCAGAGAGAGGGTTATCTACATGAATCCAAGCATAGTTGATGAGAGGACTGCAGGCCTCTCCTTCCACTGCTCGCGTCGGTCCATCCCGATCGACCGATGAGAAAAGGACAAAGCGCAGAGACGACATCGCGAACTCCAAGCTTATTCAGTGCATTCTACCTACTTACCTGCCACCTCTGAGTGGTGCCATCAATCGTGACAGTGTACCCCACAATTTCGAGTACACTTTGAACACCGCGTACCTTCTGAAAGGGGTGCGCACAATTCGTGCTGACCAGGATAAGATTGCAGCACTGAAATTTAGTGACTTCAACCTTGGAGATCGTAAATCTTACAGCATGTTAGCTCTGCATAAGTACTTAACTAAGACCAAAGGCAAGAATTCCAAGATTGTTCTGCAGTCATGGACCCAGAACCTCGCGTAGTCCACACTGCTCAACGTGATGAAGATCCTGCACTTCGGACGACATCAGGAGGTAAACGCATGTGTAAAGCTACTGTTGTCATCCTACCACGAAGGATACCTATGGTTAAACCACCACATCACTATGGATCTGACCTTGATCAATCGGATCATAAGGCTTAGTATGCAGGGCCCTGACCCACAGGATATTTACCCTAGAAAGACCTCAGACTGAGCATTAGCACAGAGAATTAAAGAAACTTATGGTGATGTCGAGAAGGGAACACGAGGCTACGAGTTAGCCTCTATCCAGAGCGACGTAGTGTGCCTTGCCTGTCAGCTGATCCCAGGCAAGCTAGTTCGCAAGAATAGACCAACCCAAGCCATTGGATTCATAGTTGACCTTGCAGGAAAGTACGCGGAGGGACTACAGATGAACTGGGCACGGTATCTTGTAAACCAACTAGAGCTTGATTGCAGAGAAGCGCAAGACCAAGGGTATGAGTTCCACTTTAGTTGGATTCTCATATTGATCGCTTTCATCGCCTGGGAGCTACCAGAAGGCACTTCTTTCCCGGATATCGAACCCTTCGAACCACTGGCCACAAAGTTTTGTACGTTGTGGTACTCCAGTGACATGAACAAGCAGTGGCAGTCCAATGTCATCTTCCATGCCTATTACAACCAATTGAAGATCACAATCCAGTCTACACCGCGCATCACCCTAAACACACTTCACAGGTTTAGACCCTTGATGAAATTCAACGTGGACCGCCACTTTACCTATATTATAGCGCATGTTGATGAGCATAAACAACATCTCCAGTCATACTATAAGTTGACAGAAGATGACTTGGAAGAGATTACCAAGGAATGGTCGGTAAACCTCCTTGTTCCAGCGAACCCCGAAGAGATCTCCAATATGGAGAGCCCTGAAACTATGTCGGACATACCTAGACCAAGAAAGACGAAGAAAGATGATGAAGTGCCAGACGTCCATGCACATCGATGAAGACCACTTCGATCTCACCTGAATAGGGAGATGATGGCGGAGATATTGGTGGCACAGAGGTCGAGCAAAAAAAAGGTGAGGTTACTCTACCTAGAGAGGAGGAGGATCCATCCAAGAAAAGAAAAGTTACCCCACTGAAGCCTTCATCCCGGAAGAAAGCTAAATCCACCAGGACTACGTTTAAGACTACCCTCACCCGAGACGAATTTGACTTCTTAGTCGCTGTGATGAATGACGCTTCACTGGAGATCGCAGAAAGGCAAGAAATGAAACAGGAGGAGGTATTTGGCCGAATCAACGGTGAACTTCAAGAAGTGCAGTAGGCACTGTAGTCCAGTCGTGCAGTTTCTACTGCGCCCTCGACAATTGGAACAAAAGAACCAGAAGATGAGCCAACCCAATTGCACTAGATCGTCGATAAAGTTGAAGCTCGCCTTCGACGATCTCAGGAAGAGACAGCGCAAGCCACCCAAGATTTGGAGCAGGCACAGGAAGATCTGCTAGAACAGCGCAGTCATGCAGAACAAGAAAACCTAGCCCTGCGAGCAAAGTGGGAGGAAGAGAAAGCAACTCTACAGCAAGACAAGGAACAGTTTCTCGCAGAGCAACTCGAAGTACAGGAAAGGGTTCATAGAGGACTTCGCTATGTGACAGTCATAGAAGTCCAGACAGAAGAACGGGTCCCACAGGAGGTAGCACAACTAGAAGGAGTGATCCAGCAACTTCAGCAGCGCATCTTAGATTTGGAACTTTGTACCGTGCTCGAAACTCCTCAAGAAATAAGAGATCTAAGGGAGGCAATTTCCCACAGCGTAGTAGACCGCTTAAAATCCTTTTCTTTGGAATACAAGCAGTTGAGCTCCAGAAGCGCTCAGATATATGAAAACCTCGCGGAGAATTCAGAGTTACAGACATTAGAGTCGCAGCTCCAGGAAGCAAAAAAGCATGTAGATATGTTATAGGCGCAGCTGAAGGCCTTGTCACCAGTTGAAAGAATGAAGAGGTTTCCAGAGCAACACATGACCCAACAATAGGTACACATGCTTCAAAGTAAAGTGATGGAAGTCTCTCAACGACTTCAACCAGTGCAAGAAAAGGCATGCCAACTGTTCATCGAAGTTGAAATCCAAAGAGTCAAGCTAGAACAGGTCGTCGTCATAGTAGAACAACGCCTAGAAGGGTCGGTGAATGACACAATCATCCAAGAGCTCACTGAGCAAGAGGTCATCACACTGCAGTAGGTCAAAGCAACTCAAGCCAAGCTCGAGGCATTCGAGGCAGAATTGCTCAGACCACAGTGACTCGGGATAAGTCACAGGTGAGTTCTGGGGGCCTGTTGGCCCTTGACCAACTTTTGGAGTTACTTGGTCATGTTTGACCATTTTTGGGACTTCAACAACCAATCGAAGATGGAGCGCTAGACGAAGCAAAGATCATGGGATCTCTGCCCACTTTTGGGCCCCTTTTGGGGTTTTTGGGATAATGTAATGGGAAAGGGATGTCGGCCCATGGGTTCCCCACGTTTAGGCCTGCTTTTGTAATATATAAATAGATGCCTAGGCTAGATAGAAGAGGTGGTGCATTTATGTGATATAGGATAAGTGCTAGATCTATGTGATCAAATGATTGTAAATTCTTTGTGCATGACTGTGAGAGACTTGCAAAGCTAAGTACAAGCTACTGTAGAAGTTATAGAAGGCTTTGTGCTGGAAGCGCAAGGAAGAAGGATCTAGCGAGCTACGCAAATCTTTTGTCCTATGCGAAGAAGGGTTTTGGAGGCTCTGTGCTTGTAACCAATTGAAGACGCTAATAAAGAAGAAGAGTTGGTGGATGTAGCCCCAGGGTGGGGGTGAACCACGTAAATTTGTGTGTTATGATTTGTGCTTCAACTTGATGTGTTTGTTCCTTCATTTGCTAAGTGCTTTGGTATATTTAGATAGATCCACTTATGCTTTGTATTTCTTAGATGTGTGTGAATGTTATATCTGAAATGTATGAAGATGCTTAGTGTCAATCTACAGGATCTGATCTGTTTTATTGTTGCTAAGTGCTAAAATATCTTGGATCTAAGTGAGTATTGTGATGCTCTGTGTTTTCTGCGAAGTATACTAAGGGTTGAACACTTATGAATGATAGATGTTAAGTACTCTGTAAGCGATATAATCACAGATCTGTGTCCTAGCTAAGGTTGCAGACACCTGAGTCTCGCAACCACCCCTGCCTCTACGTCGGGTGAGACTTCATCTGCTTCGCAGGTGTTGCCGAAAGGGTCAGTAGTTAGGGCTTTGTTGGTGCGCTCTTGAGCATTGAACCCTGGGTCTGCCCCTATGCCATCAGACGAGCTAGTGCACAATGACATAGTGAAGAGGCCAGGCTCTAGATGTTCAGAGATTCATTTGTGTGATGCTTAGACGTTGCAAAGGAACTTCTTGACAGAATGGCATGATGACAATCACAAGGAGGAAAGAACAATCTTGCCTTGGTGTTTTTGGGTTGGACAGTATTGTGGACACATGGGTAGAAATGATTATGTTCAATTGTGTCGATTCGTGATGACAGATTGGGTGTGAATTTGGATTGATCACCCAAATTTTCTAAAACATGGTTAGTTGTAGAAATGCACGGAGACATGGCAGAAGTAGTTGGGGTTTGGGTGCAACAATTCAACATGAAAGTTCAACACTTAAACATTTTTCATTTTTTATTGGGGCTGTGACATTGGTTGCGCTCGCAGCATGGAAAAGAGCGATTGTCACGACAACAAAGTAAGCTTGGACTACATTGCAGACAGATTTGGGGAGAGATAGGTTGGTCGCTTCACAAATTTTGGGAGTGCGGATGGTTGCATGGTGTTGTAGATGATTATGGGTGTTGTGGTTTCCACTTCACAAGAAACTTGGAGTTTTCAATGATAGCAACGATGGAGTTAGGAGTTCAGGCAGAGGCTTGGACATGATATATTTATATGAATGTTGTCGAGGGCATAAACAACTTGGAGTGGGGGAGGATGTAAGTCTTAGGGAGTCTACACTGAGGTGCGCTCTTCCACCACAGACCGAGACAAAATACATCGGGTAGGCAGGACACTCAATGTGAATGAGGAGACAACAAGAAAAAGGTCACATACCTACAACAAGAAAAAGGTCAACAAATCTTCCTCACAAAGAAACATAAGAGGATTATTAAGCATGCTAATACAAATCCATTAAATCTATCATCGTATTCTTATTCATATTTCATGCCTTCAAAACTTTTCATGTTTTCCACTTCATCATCATATTCTCTAGGCCGAATGAGACAATGAACAATGATGCACAAAATATCCATAATTGCAGGTGAAATTGGATGACACAAAGAAGGAACATTATAAAGAGGTTATGGATGATGAAATTAAAGTTGTCAGAACTAGGTTCATCCATCTGTGGTTGGCATTATAAGAAGAAGACCTAGAAATTGAAATTTTGGCACTTGAAGACCATTTAGTAGGTATAGCAGATAAGATATAGCAAGCAATAGCACAAATAAAGGAGCACAAGCATGCACTGTAAGATTCACTAGCAATGGAGAAATCTAACATTGAGGCAAAGGCATCATAACTTATAAACACCATTGACCTAATCACCTGTTCAATCAAAGAGGTAGAAGGGAATCTTAAAGTTGTGACTATGTAATGCAAGCATATATATAATGCTAGCCATAATTGAATGCAAATTATCAAGAAAAGGGAAATATCGATTGATGAATTACATAAAAGGATGGCTCATATGCAAAACGAGGTCAATCAATTGATCGAACCAGGGAAAAAGGAAGCAAAAATGTAGGAGATTCAAAAGGAAGATGAGGAATTAGATGGTATGCTCCAATCATCATTGGCAATGCAAACACAACTATGACAACTCAAGCTATTTGTGCTGGAATGATACACTACATTGCAGAGCTTGTATATATGTTATAAGGATGAATGGTCCATTATCCATTAGAACTATCCTGATAAACCAAACCATGAAAAGGCACAAGCATACCTAGTTGGGATTAAAATAAAAAATAGACGAAGGAATTGGAGGCCTTTCTTCAATTGAAAGAACAAGTTATGGAGCAAATCCTACAGTTAGTCCCTTCATTTGGGGAAATAAACCATAGTTGATTTACAAGCAAGTCAATAGGTGTGGTTTTGGCTTGTTGTGCCTTTTGTTTTGATGGAGGACATGTTGGCCCAAACTTGATAGATAAAGAGATCTGACTCATGCCACTTGGAATGAAGACCATTAACAACAACAAAAAGTATCATTGGGAGTGAGAGATATAAACCAAGGTATCAGATGTAAGCTCGAGTGACTGGAGATCAAAGTGGCAGAAGACTAAAGACACTTGGCCAAAGCTAGAAAAGATATCAATGGGTTCATGAATGAAGAATTGGGAATAAGCTAACGAGTTTTTGAGTTTGAAGGATTCTTCTTGCTTATAGTTGCGGCTATATAAATGAAAAGGCTTCAAGCTATTTGACAGTTGGATTTTGGATGGATATGAACTGGGTAGAGGTTGTGGGCTATCATATCATGTTTTGGATACATCCTTCTACTGCAGTCTAGTGAATGAAGGACTATTATGCAATAATGTATTGTCTTGTGTTGGAAATGAATGGAATGAGGACCCCCTTTCAAATTTTGGTTTCCATTATGTTTTAAAGTGATGGTGTTCTTTATTTATATTTTTTTATCTATTGTGTTAAATGATAATCTTTTGTTTATATAGATGTTTTGTGCCTATACTTGATAGATGATGAACTTGGTGGTAGTGTTATATAGTTGAATAGGTAGTAGGAGGTTGTGATTTGATGTTCAAAGGTCATCAGTGGTAGTTACTATTTAAGTATTAACCGGAATGGGAAATAATTGCATTAGTCATACTAATTGAATCCTTACACAAACCTTATGTCTCAACGCAACACTTCGAGCGATAAATTCCCTTTTGGGGGATTGAAAATGCTAGTGCCTAGACTACAACGAATCCCTTATTGGACATCGATACAGGCCTAGGTCTCATATTGAACCAACACTTTGTTTGGAATATTTAATATGCTACTTTAGTTTGGGATTGGTTTTGGTTTGGCCAAAATAGAGTACTAATTTGTCATGCATCTTCTTTTTGTCTCAAGCATAAGTGAAAATAGAGAAACAAAAGTAGAAAGAGATCTATTTTCTTGCAAGAAAGTATGTAGTTAAGGTGTATAGCCTAGGGTTTGAGTTTTCATGCAGCTGTTTTGCTACTGGCAGGATGAGGAGAAGAAAGAGATGCATTTTCCTATGAGAAAGTATGCAATTAAGATGCAAAGCCTAGGATTTGAGTTCTCATGCAATTTTTTTGGTATTGGTCGAAATATATTGCCTATTATATTTCCGTTGAGTTTTTGGAAAATTCCAATTCGCATCATAATAATAATAATAATAATTTATTTTTAAGGTCACGGCCAAGCCAGACATCAAATTGGTGTATGAGACCCCCTCCGCCCAACGATTTTTATTGGTAAAGTCTACGGAGGTATACATACCCTACCCCCCTCTGGATTTGAACATCTGACCTCTTAGGAGGAACCACGTGTTCTTAACCATACCTGTAATAGTGTTATTTTAATGTTGAGTAGTTAATATTGTTTTCCTTTTACTTTTCTCAAATTAGAACAATAAATTGATGTAATGAATAAATTATAATATTGTAATATTTCCATATAGAACTTTGGTAAAATATAATTATAATTTAAGTATCAAGTTTTGACATTTATTTTCCACGAATTATAATATTTTAATTGTTAATAATTTTTTAACAACATAATCAAACTAATTGCCTTGGTAATTGCTTTCAACAACATAGTCAAACTAATTGTTATGGAAATGCGTATTTTGTTATATATTTATTGGTTCTTATATGCATATGTTGATTGTTAAATTCATATGGATACATAAGTTTTAGTTTTTGTCCACGTATATGCTTGTGAATGGAATCGTTATGCATTAAAAACAACTTTCAAATCTTAAAGCCATTAATTTTGGTAACTCTCGTTTATTATAAGAAGAGTCGGGGCTTCATTCATTAAAACATCAGAAGAACAGCCGGAAGAGAGGTTGGAGTTGGGTATAGTCATGAAATTCCAACATTTCAAAGAATGGGTAGAGTTTTGGAAGCCACCAGTGGAACCAGAGATGAGAAGAAACGATGAGCAATTTGAGTGTGTCAGCAATGGATCATCATC
>SNQJ01S0175768.1:29235-41091 GCA_010110895.2 Picea sitchensis | reverse complement strand
AAGAGGTAGAAGGGAATCTTAAAGTTGTGACTATGTAATGCAAGCATATATATAATGCTAGCCATAATTGAATGCAAATTATCAAGAAAAGGGAAATATCGATTGATGAATTACATAAAAGGATGGCTCATATGCAAAACGAGTTCAATCAATTGATCGACCCAAGGAAAAAGGAAGCAAAAATGTAGGAGATTCAAAAGGGAGATGAGGAATTAGATGGTATGCTCCAATCATCATTGGCAGTGCAAACACAACTATGACAACTCAAGCTATTCGTGCTTGAATGATACACTACATTGCAGAGCTTGTATATATGTTCTAAGGATGAATGGTCCATTATCCAATAGAATTATCCCGATAAACCAAACAATGAAAAGCCACAAGCATACCTAGTTGGGATTAAAATAAAAAAAATAGACGAAGGAATTGGAGGCCTTTCTTCAATTGAAAGAACAAGTTATGGAGCAAATCCTAGAGTTAGTCCCTTCATTTGGGGAAATAAACCATAGTCGATTTACAAGCAAGTCAATAGGTGTGGTCTTGGCTTGTTGTGGCTTTTGTTTTGATGGAGGACCCCAAACTTGATAGATAAAGAGATCTGACTCATGCCACTTGGAATGAAGACCATTAACAACAACAAAAAGTATCATTGGGAGTGAGAGATATAAACCAAGGTATCAGGCGTAAGGTCGAGTGACTGAAGATCAAAGTGGCAGAAGACTAAAGACACTTGGCCAAAGCTAGAAAAGATATCAATGGGTTCATGAATGAAGAATTGGGAATAAGCTAACAAGTTTTTGAGTTTGAAGGATTCTTCTTGCTTATAGGTGCGGCTATATAAATGAAAAGGCTTCAAGCTATTTGACAGTTGGATTTTGGATGGATATGAATTGGGTAGAGGTTGTGGGCTATCATATCATGTTTTGGATACATCCTTCTACTGCAGTCTAGTGAATGAAGGACTATTATGCAATAATGTATTGGCTTATGTTGGAAATGAATGGAATGAGGACCCCCTTTCAAATTTTGGTTTCCATTATGTTTTAAGGTGATGGTGTTCTTTATTTATATTTTTTTATCTATTGTGTTAAATGATAATCTTTTGTTTATATAGATGTTTTGCGCCTATACTTGATAGATGATGAACTTGGTGGTAGTGTTATATAGTTGAATAGGTAGTAGGAGGTTGTGATTTGATGTTCAAAGGTCATCAATGGTAGTTACTATTTAAGTATTAACCGGAATGGGAAATAATTGCATTAGTCATACTAATTGAAGCCTTACACAAACCTTATCTCTCAACGCAACACTTTGAGCGATAAATTCCCTTTTGGGGGATTGAAAATGCTAGTGCCTAGACTACAACGAATCCCTTATTGGACATCGATACAGGCCTAGGTCTCATATTGAACCAACACCTTATTTGGAATATTTAATATGCTACTTTAGTTTGGGATTGGTTTTGGTTTGGCCAAAATAGAGTACTAATTTGTCATGCATCTTCTTTTTGTCTCAAGCATAAGTGAAAATAGAGAAACAAAAGTAGAAAGAGATCTATTCTCTTGCAAGAAAGTATGTAGTTAAGGTGTATAGCCTAGGGTTTGAGTTTTCATCCAACTGTTTTGCTACTGGCAGGATGAGGAGAAGAAAGAGATGCATTTTCCTATGAGAAAGTATGCAATTAAGATGCAAAGCCTAGGATTTGAGTTCTCATGCAATTTTTTTGGTATTGGTCAAAATATATTGCCTATTATATTTTCGTTGAGTTTTTGGAAAATTCCAATTCGCATCATAATAATAATTTATTTTTAAGGTCACGGCCAAGCCAGACACCAAATTGGTGTATGAGACCCCCTCCGCCCAACGATTTTTACTGGTAAAGTCTACAAAGGTATACATACCCTACCCCCCTCTGGATTTGATGTGACCTCTTAGGAGGAACCACGTGTTCTTAACCATACCTATAATAGTGTTATTTTAATGTTGAGTAGTTAATATTGTTTTCCTTTTACTTTTCTCAAATTAGAACAATAAATTGATGTAATGAATAAATTATAATATTGTAATATTTCAATATAAAACTTTGGTAAAATATAATTATAATTTAAGTATCAAGTTTTGACATTTATTTTCCACTAATTATAATATTTTAATTGTTAATAATTTTTTAACAACATAATCAAACTAATTGCCTTGGTAATTGCTTTCAACAACATAGTCAAACTAATTGTTATGGAAATGCGTATTTTGTTATATATTTATTGGTTCTTATATGCATATGTTGATTGTTAAATTCATATGGATACATAAGTTTTAGTTTTTGTCCACGTATATGCTTGTGAATGGAATCGTTATGCATTAAAAACAACTTTCAAATCTTAAAGCCATTAATTTTGGTAACTCTCGTTTATTATAATTTTGTCTTCACACATTACTATGTTAAACTACTTTTTAAAAGAAAAAACCTATTTTACTGCACACCACTAATTGCAATATAGTTTTTAGCATCCTCAAGATAGGTTTAGTTAAAGCCACAATTTAATAAATCTATTTACAAATAGATTAAGTAATACTATAGTTTTTAGCATCCTCAACATAGGTTTAGCTAAAGCCAAAATTTAACAAGCCACATGTGGCAATGTCTCTACTAGATACCATACAACTTTGAACTCTATGCAGAACAAACAAAATAGATTGGTATCTCAGACCTAGAATTCTTCCCATTATGTTGGACTTTTGGCCTTTTGTTGGTGATAATATACAATTACACATGTTTAAAATAATAATAGGTTATGCCATCACAATCCTGCACATCATCAAACATATTAAGTTTGGATTTCCTTGGTGACAGTATACAGTTACACCTCTCATCAATAATAATAATAGGTTATGCCATCACAATCCTACACAAACAGATAAACATATAAGATTGTGCCATCATAATCTTACGCAAACAAATAATTAGATAGATATGGATAGAAGGAAGAACAGTCGGGGCTTCATTCATTAAAACATAAGAAGAACAGCTGGAAGAGAGGTTGGAGTTGGGTATAGTCATGAAATTCCAACATTTCAAAGAATGGGTAGAGTTTTGGAAGCCACCAGTGGAACCAGAGATGAGAAGAAACGATGAGCAATTTGAGTGTGTCAACAATGGATCATCATCTAAAATGGCTTTTATGCTCGTTAAAATGCATGTCGATGTGAAAAAGGTAAAAAAATATATCATTCGTTGTTCTAAAAGGCGATTAAGCGCATGTTATGGCAATAAAATGTGTCATTCCATCCATCCATCCTTGGTGTGTTGTAAGTTGGAAGAAAAAGAACAAACATTGGAAGACTAATTGCGTGAGAGCCCATATGTGCTTCAAGTTAGTTTATTTACTTTTGTTAAAGAGAAATCTTGTCAGAAATTTCCATGAAAAGGGATTTATCCCCTAAAATAGTTTCTGTAAATTATGTTCCCACGTAAATGGCATAATGCTGAACTCTTTTTGTAAGGATTGTTCTTGAAGAAAAATGACAATGTCCTTCGCCTTGCATACAGACATGGAAGATGGCAAGTGAATCTCTCTTTAGATAATGTTGTATGCCTAAACAAATGGTGATTCAATATAGCCTTTTGTCATATACAATACAGTTCATTGAATAATTTTTGCAATTGAAAATCACATAATTTTTGTCATTGACATAAACTCTAACATTGTATTGGCACAGATTGTTTGAGGGTTAGGTATTATCATAATATATTATGATATTTTCATGAATATTATAAGACTCAATGAAAATAAGTCATCTTCCTCCATAAAATTTGAAGGCTTCTTTAGAAAATAAAACTTATATCTACCAGAATTATTGGAGCGACGTGTTATTTAGAAATTATGTAGTATAAAGGCCCTATATCAACTTAAATTCCAGGTTGAAGAACAAATTTCAAAAATATTTACATGGAACCAATGGAAAAAGTTGATTACAAACCCCGCCGGCCGCAAAAGCCTACATTTTGAAATCTAGTGTCGTGTTGTTAACCACAATCGGTGAAATCAGAGACTTATCATCTCACGGAAGCAAATTCCTCCTTCTGTGACACATCAACATTGTATTGTCAATCTTATAAGTTCCAATAAAGATTGTAGACGAAACCATTTGAAAGAACCAAAAAACTCTTCCTAAAATCTTTAAAGGCTCTCACCTGAGCTTTTTTCCTAAAACAAAACTTTGTCAAACACATCAAAATTTTGCACCCAGCGTGGCGGATTCTGCATGGAACAAATTCAAGACAAGCATTAACTTACTAAACTCAGAGAACTGGGAACGAACCTGGTTCACGATGTTTCCGACAACAGCACATCACACAGATACTCTGCCTGCACAACCATCCCGTAGATGCAAAAAGTCATAAAATCGAACATCTAGTAATACAAACTTTGAAATCCAATGAAAACCCTATCACCCATTCAGACAATAAGTGAAACTGAACCCAATTGGAGGCACCCACTGACCTTGGTGGCAAGCTGCTTTCTGGGAGCCTTTCCTCCTGTGGACTTACACATTGTCTGCTTGGTACGAGCCATGGAGCATAAATACACCTTCAATAATGATTCCAACTAACAAACTCTGCACTGTGGACGCATATTACCCGCCATAGATCTGAGAAGAGAAGAACATAAAATTTACCCCTTTGGGATTTCTCAACCCAAATTGCATAACAACTCTGAATATTGAGTGAATCCATTCAGACAAATTCATTTAACATCAATAAGAATTTACTGGAAATTCATCAATAATAGACACAAAACCATCATCAACTCAAGCAAACCACAACTCATTGTTATAGGATAAATTGGTAAATGCGGACATAAACTAATCTCCCTAGATCCACCTGGATTTAGAACAAAACATGACAAGACATGACGCTTTCCCTAAGTTACAATCATTAATCTAAGTGTCAAAGAAGAAATTGATGACTTACCTTTGAGATCGCTTCCTTATATTTTTGTTGTTCCCACTTCGCTCCGGTGCTCTTGTGAAACCAAATCTGCGATGACACAAACCGACCAAAGTGAAAGAAACTATGATAGATTCAATGAAAACTTAAACATGTGATCAAGGAGTCATGTAATAAAATGAGAATAATTTTATGGGAAAGAAACATGCCACTGTATTATATTGAATAAAAGTGGAAGATACAACTAATATGCCTTGATGTTGCAAGTTCCCTTTTAGTGGTCCTTCGTCCCAACACACACATATACTTGTTCCGAGATTTGCATGAAGATGATCTTGAAAATATTGATGATTGAATGCATACCTCAAGCATCAACTTAAATAATATTCTTCACACAATCTCCAGCCTATTCTTCCAACAATCCTTTACTCAACTTTGCTTAACTGTGCTTAACCTTTTCCATGAGAATCCCATTATTATATAGGAGAAGTTGAAGTGGTTAAAGGGATGAGGATGATCCCACCAGATCAGAGAAGTCAGTAGGATCGTAACCATACGAACACCACCTCACATTCCAGAAGATTCCCCTTCTAGAAACTTCTTGAACCTCTTTCCTCTTTTGGATTTCAAACGTCGCCGCACCCTGCCTATATAGCAGCCTGCGGAAATCCCGCAGGCCAGATATAGAGCAGCCTGCAGAAATCATGGATTTTCGCACTGTACACTATGGGTAGCATGCGGCTTCCTTCTAAAAAGTAGTCTTGCAAATGAGGAAAGCAGTCACTTTTCTCAGGCAAAAGATGATTTTGAGAGCCTGATTACATGCTTGCAAAGTCATTGTCAAAGTGACCAAAATAATGTGTAACATAATGCCCCCCAAAGTATGAGGTCGGAACCTGTGACAACCGAAATACTTTGTAAAATACGTGTGTGTGTTGGGAACAAAGAACGCACCAATCGGGAACCTGCAAACAAACAAGCATCTGCACAATATGATACCATGTCTAAAGTAGGCATTCCCATGTTTAGACTACAAATGATTGAACTCATAAGTGTAAGTCATGGCCACTAATGATACATCGTGGATCCATGTCAACAAAATGTTACATAGCCACTAGGAATACATTGTGGATCTATGTATGAGAAAAAATTCGGACACAAACATAGCCACGAGACATACAATGTGGATCTATGTGTCAACACAAATCATCAATACTCCATCACAACATGGACCATGAATGATGAGATCCAGGGTCTTCAAACCCGTCGTCCGTAAGTACGAATCTAGCCATGTGATTACAGGTGTCGGAGTCGAACATGGTCATAAACCGCTTGATTACCGGTCATTGATGAAAATCGTTAACAAGCGCGAGGGAAATCACCATTGAAGTCAATGACTCCCAAGGTATTGTAGTACAATCCAAAAAAAGTGAATAAATGAGTTGAAGTCGAACATTCGATGGAATCTTTTGATTAGGGACCAATGATGTGAATCCACTGTCAAGAGCAAAGAAACTTGCCATTAGGGCATGCAAGCTCTAAGGTACTAAATGATTTCTAAGTCTCGTCCCTAGATAATGAGTTGAAGTCGACAAGAAGAGACTCGTCACAGGAGGGCCTTGATGTATCCCCCATCAATGACAAGAAATAAGTAATAGATTTAGGATAGAGTAAAACATGAATATGATTTGAAACTGATACAGGGAAGGCCGACATGGTAGGAATTAACAACTACAGATGGACAACTCAAGAGAGGGCTTATTCGGACTGCTCTTGAACATATGGATGAAATGACAATAGTCTTGGCAGCATTGACTCAAAGACGACCCAAGATGTAAACTTGTAGAAAGTCAGACGAGAGACAAATGGATTTCCCAACCCGGATTCAAATGATGAAAAGGGAATGTCATGTTCAAGAGCGACTAGCACTGCCACTGACACGGATACAGAGACACATTTCTTTCCCAAATTTTCCCCCACCATTTCTAGCAAGTACCTCTTTATTTTTACACAAGCTTGAGGAGGATAACATATGCTTGTAGTGTAAGTTCATCCTTTGGACGAGTCCCTAAGAAGGAGTGGTTCGGTCCCATGTGGGTCTTTCAATGTTTATTTAACGAGTCCAAAGACAGAAAACTCGGGGGTATTTCATGTTTATAGAGTTTGAAAAACATTTAAAGAGAACTCTCTCAGTTCCTTTTTCATAAAATAGTTCGACAGGACCAAAAAAAGTGATAAACTATCGCCCATCGAACATTTTATTCAAATACTTTTACGAGCGTGAACAGAACAAGGTCGCTTGACAATATTTTCATTTTTATGGAGTGTGAAAAGAAATTAAATGATACTCCATGTGTGTCACTATTTGTGTTACCATGACGAATACGAAAAGACGACAAAAGTATACTCAGTTGCATTCTCATAAATTTTCGAGCATGAGAATGAACGAAGAGTGAACTCGAGGTTTTACTAAAAAACCCTAAAAAGTATTGATATGCATAACGAAGAGAAAACAAATTACGGAACAAACATCCATACTCCGTTAATTAGGACCCTAGTCTTCTTCCTGCAAGAAACAAGACATTCACGAGGCTATTAGACTTGAGGGTTTATAACAAAATGCATTTATATAATATAAAATATTATGAAAAAAGGTAAAAAGTGAAATAAATAAGAGTAAGATCTCTTTTTAACATGTCATTTGCATTTGGTCAAGAACTTGTCTAAAAACCCCTTTTTTACCCCTTACTTTGGTTGTCCATTGCAAGGAGAACAAGCGACCATTCGGCGAATGGTCTTCGTCAAGACAGTAAGCTCTTTATCCTCCTCCTTTTGAATAGATTGAAATTCGTTTTTAGTGGTTAAAAGATGTTTTTTGGGTGAGTTTTTGGGCCGGTAGGTGTGCGCTGGGGCCGCCGCATGTGACTAGTATCGGGCCCTGCAGAAATCCCGCACTGTAACTAAAGCCCAGTTGCGGTGGTCGAAAACCCAAAAAGAAATGCATGCGTTGGACCAAAAAGAATTCAAAAAATGATGATTAAAGTTGCTCACTATCTTCTCTCATCTCCATGCAGGTGTTTGATTGCCAAAATGTTGGAGTGGAGAGAACGAGAGCACGAGGATGATGACTTCATGGCTTTGAATGATCTGGGCACTGTCAATGCCCTTCGACAGTGTGGTTTGTTAAAGTTCTTCAAAATCCAAGGCATGAGAGCCCAACTGAGACTATTGGATTACTTGGTCCACATGTGGGACGTGAACCAACAAATGTTTCATGTGGGTGTCCATGTTCTTTCCTTGCACATCGAAGATATTTACTTTTTGATGGGGCTATCCCATCGTGGGGCACATGTGACCCTAACAGGGGGTCAAGGTGGTGGATTTCCGATGAGCGACTACATCTATCGGCATTATGAACCTAAGGCAGAGAGGCGCAAAGGTAAAGTGGCCATCAGAGGAGTTCGGGATTTGACTCTCAGAACCATTCTCTTTACTATCGCATGGATGGCAAGAAGTGCTTCGCCACACATGGCCCTCCAGATTTATTTTCAATACGCCATTTAATGTACAGAAACTCAAGTGTTCAATTGGTGTGACGGTGTGCTCCGCAGTATGAAGACACAACTCACTAAAAGCAAGAATGGAGACCTAAAGTAGTTTGGGTATGGATCCATTTTGGTGTCTTTCCTCTTAGAAAGAGTTGTTGGCATGTTTTACAGGCAGCGTATTCTTGTCATTAATGGCAAGTACAACAACAACGATGGCATGTCTACAGACAAGAACAACAACAATGATAGTTTGCTAACAGCCAGAGTGCTCTTGTCATTGATGGCAAGATCAGAGTGTGCATTGATGGCAAAACAGGAACAATGTAAGCTCAGGAGGATTAGCACAGTGCGTAGGTGTGCACCAGGGACGAGGTTAACTCATTGCCAAAGCTCAAGAGATATAGCGTACTCAGGATCTCAGGCAGATCAAAGGTTGAGGCCTTTGACACTTAGAAATTCTTCCAAGTCAAGAGGATGCATAAGCTCTGGAGGAGAAGCGACAATGATCATTGGATCCCATTCAAAATTCCCGATGATCGTCAGATCTGAATTCAGATAGGACAAGCGCACATATGGAGGAAAGATCTTGGGCATTAGATACGAGTGTGGGGTCCGACCATCGTTGGATCCAGGAGAATCTGCACGTTCTTTAAAGTGCAAGGTGAAGCAGGCTTACAAAATCTCAAAAGAAGGAGGACCGTCCATCTTTGGGCAAGACACATGGTCACAGATCATCATTTCACTGACTAAGAAGTCAAAGGAAGGAAGTGCTCTATCCTTCCAAATCGCGAAATGCAAAATGGTGAAATGACCTGAGCCGTTGGATCGAGGATTGATCGGGGACGGACGTGTGGCAAAATATTAGAGCACCACAAAGACTCCATTTCGAAGTTTCACAGACCGGGAAATCAAATATCAAAGGAACTTTAACCTTTGAAGTAGTGAACCCTGAAATCCTGAAAGGCAAAAGAGCAGAGCATGTCAAAGACTCCATTTCAGAGTTTCGCAGACCGGGAAATCAAAGATCAAAGGTACTTTAATCTTTGAAGTAGCCAACCCTGAAATCCCGAAAGGTGAAATATCAGAGCATGTCAAAGACTCCATTTCAGAGTTTCGGATACCAGGAGTTGGAGGAGTCAGGAGTCGAGACTCTTCATCACAGGAGTCCCGAAGTTGCGAAATGCGAAACACCGAAATCCCAAAACAGGCACATCAACAAAGACTCCATTTTGATTTTCGGATACCGGGAGTTGGAGGAGTCAAGAATCAAGACTCTTCATCACAGGAGTCCCGAAGTTGCGAAATGAGAAATGCCGAAATACATTGATTTGACTCCATTTCGGAGTTTCGGATATCGGGAGTTGGAGGTGTCAAGAACACTCACAACAAGAATTATGAAATCACAAAATGCGAAACCACGACTTAATCAGAGTCGTTGATCAAAGGGAGATCATGGACCATTGATCTGACTCCATTTCGGAGTTTCGGATATCGGGAGGTGGAAGTGTCGAAACACTTCACCACAGGAATTCCGAAATGTCGGAATGTCAAAATGCGAAAAACACCTTTTGGTGCAAGTTTCGGATACCGAGAGTTGGAAGTGTCGAAACACTTCACCACAGGAATGCCGAAATGCGAAAAATACCTTTTGGTGCAAGTTTCAGATACTGGGAGTTGGAAGTGTCCAAACACTTCACCACAGGAATGCGGAAATGTGAAAAACACCTTTTGGTGCAGGTTTCGGATACCGGGAGTTGGAGTGTCGAAATACTTCACCACAGGAATGTTGAAATGCTGGAATGTTGAAATGCAAAATTGTGAAAGTGCTCTATGGATAAGCACTTGGTCACTGCCAGTGGTCACATTGTCGAAGAGATGTAGAGAAGAGCTCAAAGAGACAAGCTCCATTTCGTAGTTTAGGACATGGAGAGTCGATATGACTCTTCACAAAATCCCTGAAACGCGAAATGTGAAATGTGTGTTCAGAATTGGCCCCTGGTCATAACCTATGGTCACATCGACAAAGGCTCAAGGGAGGATCTAGCATGAAGCTAATCTCCATTTTGAAGATCGCAACTTGGAGAGTCAAGATGCCTCACAACAAGAATTGTCGAAAATCGAATCGCAAAAGCACCTTCTGGACAAGCATGTGGTCACCGCCTGAGACCACATGTGAAAGGAAAGGTGAAAGGTGCCAAAGGCATAAGATTCAAGAGGTTCACAGTGTAACTTCCAGAAACCACTGATTGTTTCTGCACAGAAAAATCAAAGAGGCCTCAGTGTGATTTCCAGAGGAGCTAAAGAGTCTCAAGGCATCTGCCAGTGGAATGAAGATTGTTCATAGAGGTGATTGACAGATGGAAGAGTGTTGAAGCTTGTAACTGCAACAGAGAGGAGGAGCTCGACTATGATACAGAAGACGAAGAGTCTTGACTGCTAGAGTGGCTAAGGAATCTCAGCATAACACCCAGTGATGATGGACGCATGGGTTTAACTACCAGAGAAGCTGAAGAGTTGCCATGATGATCAGGAAGAGGACTCAACACGAGGAGAACATGCAGAATAGAGAGAGTGTGTTGATTCTCAAGTGGGTGAAACTGTGGAATGTAGAGGGGCAGTGAAGATCCCTATGTGGAGAACAATGTCGGGGGGTAGAGCATGTAGAAGCATGGCGCAAAGAGCATGCACAAGGTGCATAGAGACTATATGAATGCAGAACAAAGAAGATATGAGTTTTGTTGTTAAGAGTGATTCAGACATGTAAAAGGAGGCGGA
Source organism: Picea sitchensis (assembly GCA_010110895.2). Lineage (NCBI taxonomy): Eukaryota > Viridiplantae > Streptophyta > Pinopsida > Pinales > Pinaceae > Picea > Picea sitchensis. The sequence goes on along the minus strand of SNQJ01S0175768.1, from coordinate 29,820 downwards.
GTGCAGTAGCTGAAATATATAGAAGAGGAATGGTGCATGGAATGGACATGGCACACAGAGCATAAAAGGCATAAGAATAGAAAGCACAAGGCATGTGTGCAGAAAGACACTGATGCAAGTAGAGTAGAGCAGTGTAGCAGAACAGTGATGAAATCGGTAAGCCATTGATAAATATTGTATCACTGTGATAAATTTTCAGTAGCAAAGATTTTTATTTCAAGGTGGTTGGGCGGTGCTAAAGAGGATTGTTGTCCTCAGAGGTTCAAGTGGGTGATTGAACATAGGGAGTTGTAGCTTCCATCTGGTTGCAGCCAGAGAAACCAGGGTGGTGCAAGGGAGAACTGTTGTTCTCTGTTATACAGGTTGGTGCCTGTGTGACTGGAAGTTGGTGCTGCCATCCAATCGGTGCTGGAACACTCAGGGAGTTGGTGCTTCCTTCTAGCGGGTGCTAGAGAAACTAGAGAGTTGGTGCTCTCAAATAAGTTTGTCCTTGTATAACTGGAAGTTGGTGCTTCCATCCAGTTGGTGTTGGAACTCTTACGGAGTTGGTGCTTCCTTCTAGTGGGTGTTAGAGAAACCAGGGAG
>SNQJ01S0175768.1:9170-22729 GCA_010110895.2 Picea sitchensis | reverse complement strand
CCTCATTTGCGACTATAGGTAGAGTGGGGAATACCAGCCCCATGAGACCCAAGAATGAAACGGTGGTGTGACCTTATGGGGCGGCATGTGGTGGGCCCCATTTTCAAGTACAATGATGCATTTTTTTGACTGGTTAAGGCCCCAAATTTTGATGATTGATGATTATGCATATGCCGGCCTAGATTTTCGAGGTGATCCTGACTTGGTTCTCCCTGAGGGATTTCAGTGGCGAAATCTAGGTAAGAAAGACATTTTGTTCTTTATAGTGTTTTTTAGGATATAAGATGTTTTTTGTGTTTTCGATCTAAAGACTAATCAAAAAAATTTGACCATGTAGATGTAGGGCCACACCGGCCTCTGGGCACATCTTCGATCCAGAGATGAGGAGAGGCAGGTGTAGTAGCAGGGTGGGATGTCGGCGACTATGAGGAAATGGAGCAGAACCTAGAGGGTCTGACAACAGGCATTCTCGACATCTCGATCGAGGAGATCCCGAGGCGTTATCAACACCATATTGTAGACGTGTCCGGCTCACTTAGTCGGTTACTTTGTAGGGTGGCACGAGCAGTAGTATGCTACCGTGAGCAGCATCCATGATGTTATTTTGTAGAAGCCATGGGCTTCATATTTTGATATTTTGGTCCTTGGATGGAAAACATTTTAACGTTATATATATACATGAGGCTTCTACTGGCTTACTCTGCTCCTATATACAATGCATAATGTGTGATTGGATTTATAAATGTCTCAAATGTCTGTCTAACACATAATTAGCTAGAGCATCAGTTAATGTATTTAGACATCTATGAATGTGTTGATATTCAATATAATCAAAATAACGTTCCAAGAGGTGAATTCATAGATATACCTGTAACAAAGTAGGACTTCGGATAGTATAGACATTATTTAACTGGAGCACTACTAGTTGTGAATCAAGTCATACAACGAAGTGATGAATCCCAAGTGAAATAGCATCGGTCAATAATTTGATGATTGCACTATATTCTGCGATGTTATTGGTTGCACGATTGAGGCAAACATCTTGTAGATTGATAAGTTCGTTGGTAGGTGCATAGATTGCCCAAGTAGCGGAAGCTAGGTTCTGAGTACTACGGCTAGCACCATCGGCAAAGCCAATATAGGGTACTAAGGACACCGACATCTAGAAACCAAGCATAACGCAACGTAAGCAGTTGGGGGTGAAAAACAAATAACGAAAAGCATACAAAAGTAACACACAAGAGTATGGTACGGTAAAAAGTACAATCACTCATGCAGAGACAGTCTAAGCATAGCACTTCTTCAAGTAAATCCCATTTCTAGGTTCACTCAAAGGAATGCCATCATAATATACTAACTCGTAAGCTTCCTTCTCTAACACTCACTTGATGATATATGGACCATGCCACATAGATTCAAATTTTTCGGCTCCTAGTAGATCACGATCTTGTCAATAGAGGAGAACTAGATCTCCCTTAGAGAAAACACGCGTCTTGACATGCTTGTCATATTGGGCTTCTACGTGTTTCTTCTAGGTTTCAATAACTAGGGTAGCATCCCGATGGGTCTCATCTAATTGCATAAGATACAATAGACGTTATTCTTCAGCAGAGGTGTTTGGGAGAAGTTCGACGACTAGCTTCAAAGATGGTATTTCACATTCAATCGGGAGAACAGGTTCAATGTCATAGACTAGTTGAAAGGGGGTAAATCCTATAGCAGAATTCACAGATGTCCGATAGGCCCATAATGCTGAAAGCAACATCATGTACCAGCTGGTCTTATGGATTCCTATTATTTGACGAAGCATAGTGATAAGGATTTTATTTATTGCTTCAACTTGGTCGTTGGCCTGTGGATAGTAGGGGGTTGAGTTTTCATGTCGAAGACCCAACTTGTCAGTAAGTTCAGACATCATAAAGTTTTGAAAATGGCTACCGTGATCAGTAACGATAGCTTGCGGGATCCCGAATCGAGTAATAATGTGATTAAATATGAAAAGGGTTGTAGTTTTCCCAATATTGTCGAAAGTAGGCATCGCCTCGGCCCATTTCGTGAAATAATCCACAGCTATGATAATGTATCCATGCCCCCCAGCCGAGTGAGGGTTCCATGTCATGAAATCAATACCCCATTTTGTGAAAGGTCTGACAGAAACTACAGGGTGTAAGGGAGCGAGATGTGATCTTATTTTATTATTGTACGTTTGGCAAGCATGGCATTTTTGGACTTCGGTAATACAATTTTTAAATAAAGAAGGCCAAAAATACCCTGCTCGTAAGATCTTTTGGGCAATAGCATACCTAGACATGTGAACACCATATGCTCCAGAATGGCAGTCATTCAATGCTTTCTCAGCCTCGTCATAGGTGAGACATCGTCGAAAAACAAAGTCAACCCCACGACGATAAAGAGTGTCACCGAGGATGATATATTGACAAGCTTGATATCGTATACGACGATGGTCAGCGCTAGATAGATCAAGGTGAAAAGTTTGAGTCTGGAGATATATAATGATATCTCCATACCAAAGGTCATCGGAACTGATCAGAAAAATAGATTCATCGGGTAAAAAATCTACTGCTACGTTTTTTGTCTCGGTGCAGGGAAGGTCACACATCAGTTCAGCAAACACCAAAGATTTCTTAGACTTAGCGTGTTCGAATTCTAAGTCAAACTCTTGGAGAATCACTATTCATTTAGAGTACTTTACCCCTAGCAATTGGCGTGTAATAATGTGTTGCATGGGGTTGCAATCGGAAATTACAGTGGTCTTGCATAATAGGATGTAGTGACGAAAACGTTGGACAACTTGAATAGCTGCCAGGGCCAGTTTTTCAACATGTAAATATTTGGTTTTGGTGGTCGTGAGACTCTGACTCAAATAATAGATGACATGTTCGTCATGTGAATCATCTTCTTGGACTAGAACCATGGTGATGGTAGAGTCCGAAGAAGCTATATAAAGGAAGTAATCTCGACTATAATCAGGTAGGAAAAGTAACGAGGTATGGGTTAAAATCAGTTTCAAAGCTTCGAAATCTTTGTTGGCAGTGGAATCCCATACGAACTCAAAACCTTTCTTTAGCAATTGAGTAAATCCGAGCGTTAATTGAGCATAGTTTGGGATGAAACAACGTAAAAAGTTTGTCTTCCCATGCAAACTTTGAAGCTGGAAAAGTGAAGGAGGAGGAGGGAGATTGAGGATCGCCTTGACCTTCAAAGGATCGACCCTGATCCCCTAGCGTGAAACGATAAAATCTAGAAGTCAGCCGGAATCCACACAGAAAACACATTTGTGTGGGTTAAAGCGTATATGATAGAACCAACAACGAAGGAAAATGGCTCAGAGGTGTGTCGGATGGTCACTAAGATGCATGGAATGTGCCAATAGGTCATCTAGATATGGTTGTACAATGTGCTTAATATCAAAAAGCATAAGACATGGCACGTTGAAAGTTCACACCGGCGTTCTTTAAACCGAAGAATAGTTTCCGGTAGGCAAAGGTGCCCCAAGGACAAATAAAAGCAGTTTTGTGTTGATCCACGGACAAGATGTTGATTTGATTATAGCCGGAGAAATCGTCCATTAAAGAGAAGATTTCACTCACTGCGCAATCGTCGAGGATTTGGTCAACAAAGGGGATGGGAAATTTGTCCTTAGGACAAGCTTGATTGATATCCCTATAATTGACGCAAACACAGATCGTACCTTGTTTCTTGTTAATCAAAATGAGATTGGATACCCAATCAGTTAAAGCCACTGGATAAATAAAGCCAGCTTTAAGAAGTTTTTCAACTTCAAGCTTAATAGTAGCTGCTTTGTGGGGGTGGACCAGACGAAGTCTCTGTTGGATGGGTCTGGTGCCCGGGTACATCTTAATTTCGTGTACAACAATATCAGGGTCAATACCTGGCATTTATTCATAGCTCCAAGCGAAGATGTCATGAAACTCTTGGAAAAGTGATTTATATGCGACAACCTCATCAGTGGAGCACGAAGCTCCGATGTGAACATTTTCAACAACTCTAGGTTTAATGGATATGTCAAGGGGGATGGTTGGAAAAATATTACTTAAGTTCCCTTCATATAACACATCATGTGACGACTCGGGAACAAAGGAAATGACAGCAACGATCGATGGAGTCGAGATCTGTTGGTAACTCTCGATGGTGTGTTGTTCGAGGAAGAGAATGGAACGATGATGTCCATCATCCCAAGGGGTGTCTTCCATCGACATAACCGACATAATCATCTCATCCGTGGGAAAAATAATGTGGAACAGGTCAGGAGACGAATCATTGAGAGAGAGGGTAGAAGGGGTTGTTGATTGAATGGCCTGACAGGAGGATTCAACCGGACTTAAAGGCATTTGGTTGTCGTAGCGAGGATAATCACCAGGTTCGAGTATTACCCACGGGTCGGAAGATGTGTGAGTTTTGCGAATGGAGGTGGAAATCATGTTGATCGAGGCAACCAAAGGAGGTGGAGCAAAGGGAGGTGGGATTGGGAACGTACCCATCAGAGTTTAATCTTTAAGTAGGCCCACATTGATGTTCTCATACCCAGGCGATGTCTTCGCGATAAAAGGTATGTTGCTAGTATGGGTGTCAGAGTTAAAAAAGGCTAGTTGATCGACAGTAATGACCTTTCCATGATGTGGAAAATGTAAAACATGGAAAATGGTAGACACAATGGCGTGCATCACATCAATCCAACTACAGCCAACTAAGAGGTTATAATCGAGAGGTGCATCAAAGACCTCAACTTCAACATTGACCGATTTGCCTTCAAACGTAATAGACAACGAAGGAAGTACATCGTAGGGCTTAAAGTCAGAGCCATTGAAGGCTTTAAGCCTATTATGTGATTTCGTAAGAGGAGGAGATTTGATGGCCTTCCAACAAGCAACAGACATTACACACGTGGAGGCACCCTCATCAATAATAGTCCTACAGATGTTTTTGTCGGAGACAACAACTTGTATTTGGAATGCTAGTTGAGGGGGGAGTCTCGGAATGTGATCTTCGAGGTCAAAAATTATCAAATTTGTATCCGTAGGATCAATTCCACTAATATCCTTTAGCAGTGCTTTTCGTTGAGCAGGGAAACTTTGAAGGACTTTGAGAGCCGACATAGTTGAAGGTGCTTGCGCCAGATCTTCTACAATACTGTAGTTTTGAGCAGCACATGCATGAGGGTTGAAGGCGGACTTTTGAACAACACCCTTTGGGGGAGGGCAAAGAACTGTATCGAGACTCGGTCATTCGAGATGAAGAGGACCGTTGGGAGGTGAAGTTGAGGGAGGTTGTTGAACCAATGAAGGTGGTATATCGTCAACCTTCTCTTTTGAGAAAGAGTAATCTTTGGCCTGAGTGGTAAGTGTAACGTCATTCTTTCTAGAAACACCAGTACACATGAGTACATAACAAGTAGTGGAGGGAGAGGGTTGGTCATGGATGACCAATTGGGCCTGCTATTGAGAAGGGAAAGGTTGAGACAAAACGACAAGTGTGGGAGGTTTCACGGTCCCTTGGAGGAACTTAGTAACCTTGACCTGTCTTGGACAATCTTTCATATAGTGATCATCACCATAGATAAGGCAATGGTATCAGGGTTTGCGCTTATCCTTATCATCAGTAGGTTGTGTTTTGTCTTTCTTAGATTGCGGGTTATTTTTATCTTCCTTATTCTTACCCTTCCCTTTTTTAGATTTATTCTTTCCGGTAAGGGTAAATTGAACAAAGTTAAACTCAGAGGTTTTGTCGATGGGAGGAGTAGGAGATGGAGCATTTTGAACATTAGAAGCATTAGACTTGGGGATGGTGGGATAGGCTTGCATATTTTGAGGTTGAGCATGGAAAGTGCCAATCACATCATCAGCTGCATGAGAAGCAACAGGGGTAGTTGAGGTAGCGGTAGTAGAAGGGAGAGGTGCATCAAGGAGTAAGTCATAAAGAGTACCCGTTTGTGAATAAACGAGGTCAAGGTACTGAGCGCAACCGATAGCCTGCTCTTTGGCGAAAACTTCACCCATGGAAATATCATGAGAGATCTATTCACGAATGATTTCGTGAACCACTCTGCCAATAATTGATCGGGAAGATCGAGTTTGATCAAACGTCGTCTTCATCTCCACTCATGAATGTGATCAGAGATGTGAGTGGCCTTAGTTTGCTTGAAGGAACTCAGGATCGTGGTTCTTGTTTCATAACAGATCGATAATTGGTAGTGTGTAAGGAAATCCATGGCTAGGGTATTAAAGTCAGTGAAGAAACCTCGTGGTAGTTCTGTATACCACTTTGCAGTTGAATCCATGAGAGTTCGTTGGAAGAGTCATAACCGAATGGAATCATCCATGAAAGAGTTGGATGAACACCAAAGGGGGAAATTTGTCACATGGTTGTTTGGATCCTCTCCCAGTTTACCGTCAAATTTTGGAATGTCAGAAGATAATTTGGCCGGTATAACGGGTCAGTGGGGAGAATGTAGTATAGGATCATTCAAGATTCTAGACAAATCAGGTAGATCCAAAGTGGCTAAAAAGGGTAACTGTCTATTCACAGGAGGATACTAGTGACTTTGGGGAGGGAGTCCCATCGGTATACCAGTAAGACCATAAGCAATTTGCATGTGAGGTGAAGGTCCTAACAGATTTGGACATGTGTGCGGAGGCATGTAGCCCATAGGGTTGTACTGATTGGGGATGTTCCCTTGGGGAGGGACACTAGATTGAACGTTCGAACCCCAAATGGGATTGGAAGAACCGAGGTATGACTGGCCCGAACTAGGGGGTATAAAAGAGCTAACTTGAGGTTGTTTTCCCCCAGATGATTGTGGATTTCCTTGAATAATAATATTCCAATACTGGGCTAGCGATTCGGGGATGTTTTGTTCATATTGTGGATTATATCCTCTGAGTGGGGGTTGTCCTCCAGGTGAGGATGATGCCCAAATTTGGGTTTGACCTCCAAATTGAGTTTTTCCCCCTGGGTTATACTATCCCCCAATAGGAATCTGATAACCAAAGGTGAATAACGAGGTAGAAATTCCAAATGTGCTAGAGCCACTGGGTTTGAATCCTCCTATAAAAGGTGGATAAGACCCTCTGGAGAGGAACTGGGATGGTGTTAGAATAGAACTGGAAGCAACATTATACCTAGGAGGAATAAAGACTCCAGAAGCTCCAGATGGAATTTGGGTAGGAATGGGGATAGAAGCATTCAAAGAATTATACCCAAGAGGGAGTGACAGGATTTGTCTAAACAAAAGCGGTGTACCAATAGGAGGTTGGCTAGCCACCGTATTCCCGGTGGGAATAATCGTAGTGTTTGGGACCATTGTGGAATGGGTCTGCTGAAGAGGGATAGTTGAACTAGGACCTACCTATGAACCAACGAAGAAATAGCAAGTTGTATTGTTAAAGTGATATAAAGTTATCATAAATGTAGTAGATGTCTTGGGTGGTTCAGAAACGACAGGTATCTCATCTTCTACCTCTGAGCTAGGAGGGTTTCGCCTAAAAGTCGGAGTTCGAGATATGTCAGTGGTCCAAAAAGAATCCTCGTTTTCAAGGCCGGCAAGGATTCCAGTTGGTATTCCATAAGTGTCAACAACAAGTTCTCCAGACGAGTTTAGTCGGAGAATACGTCTCTCCTATCTAGGAGGTAAGCGGAAAGCATCCAAAGAATCAGAAATGATTCGAAAACTTTCTAAATAGTTAGTTCTCTCCGCTTGTGAAGGTATGTGGTCTTGGATCTCACTCTGTTGAGGAGAGTCCTTCGGTGGATTAGGAAGCAAGGGTTGAGAAACTTTCGGATCTTCTGGAGGTATTCCTTGCATCCTACGCGAATGGCATGGAGGGTCAATGTTGGCCGAACCGAAAATTTTACAGAAAAAATCTATGGCCAACTATGTAAACAAACAACACTCGCTAGTAGAATTTAGGAATCAAAACCAAGCAAACAAAACCTTCTTATTCCGAAGTCACTAGTTGGTGATGAAATCCAATGTCACGAAGTCGAGACAAGAAGGGGCTGGGCTAGGGTGGAAAAGTTACGTTGATGACCTGCTTAACGGACTTATACACTGGTGCAAGCTCCCACACATAATCGTGGGTATACCCTCCAAGGAGCCCGAGTGAGTCTAGCCAACGTCGATTCCAGGTACCATGAAGACTTTCCCCTCCAAAATCACCTCGTGTAAGACCCTAAGAAGATAGGCAACTAAGGTTACCAAAAACAATAGTGATGCCTGGGGAGACAGTCGAAAGTCCAATCCACGCGCAAGGGCAGGGTATCTAGCCCAAAATCAACTCAAGAGGATTCCACTCATCATTGTGGGTATACCTTCAAGCGACCCCCATAATACGCGCAATCTCTACACTGAGATTAACAAAGTAGGGGAGTAACTCTGCCAATCTCAATGCGACCTCAGGTTTGACCCTTGTGTGAGAAGGGCTTCCCAGAACAAAATGTTGCAAATGGAATTTAACACTCCCTATCACAAGATGCTATTGTGTATTTTGTGCTTTGGAGAGTGTGTCACACCACCTATTCCAAAGCTCTAGCCTAGCTAATGTTGGTGTAAAAGAGCCCTAGAAAAATTACTAATTAAGTTTTAGATTTTCGCAATATTTTTAAGGCTGTTGTTACTCAAGAAGGAGACGGGAATGAAACTGATGTTGTGTAAGACCTTGACCCAACGATAGAAAAATAGAAATGAATGATGAAAATTTTCGTTCAATGAATTCTATCTACAGCAGGGAGAAGGTGTTTCCAGAATGATGTAAGCTACGAAATATACTTCCTTTTTCTTTAAATGAACACAATTTCAAACAACCAATAAACAATGAAGTTCTTCAATGTTCTCTTCTCTTAAATGCAATAAATTTTTTTACGTATGATTATTCAAAAGAATGGATAACTTCAAATTCGTCTTTTCTAAGACCAAACCAAGGGCATGACAAAGAAAGGACAAGTAATCCAAGAAAATTTATACCTTCAACAAGCACCCAAATCAAACTTTCAATGAAGATAAAAGTAAAAAATGGCGAGAAAGTATTTCCCCAAATGAAAATGAAGAAATAACCTCTCAATCATCAAGCAATCTAGAATACGTAATCAATCCAAAACTTCAAATCCAATCCAAGATTTTTAATCGAATAAGCACTCAGATACAAGCTCAAAGATTATACCCTTGTTGTTAAAAATAAAAAATGAAAACTGGAAAATGACTAAGAGAGGTGTTCAATCTCTGAAAACCAATCAACATCGTGTTAAGCATGAGAAATAGTCAAATACTGGCTAAAAAAGTTCCCCCCCAACTGACTAAAACAAAAATTGTGCATCAACAGAGGCCAAAACCCCACTAAAAAATTCACAGACGCCGCCACGGGCTAATAGCACATTACAGTGCGGAAATCTAGAGTTTTTGTAGGCTAGAAAAAGACAGGGTGCAAAAAGTATGCACTGAAGCAAATAGCTAGGGTGCGGGAATCAAAGGTTTCCACAGGCTAGGTATAGGGTGCAGTGCAGACACGTCTGAAAATCAAGAAATTCTGAGAAAAAGGTAAAAACTTTCAGTGAACTTTCAAACTCAGAGAATCTGAATGGATCTCCCACAGACTCAGAGACTGAATTCAGATAAAAAAAGAGTAGGCAAAAAAAAAAATGGCCAACAAAAAACCACAATAAATTCGTATCCCCAGTCGAGTCATTAATTTTTTTATAGGATAAATCGGTAAATGCGGACATAAACTAATCTCCCTAGATCCACCTGGATCTAGAACAAAACAGGATAGGACATGACGATTTCCCTAAGTTACAATCATTAATCTAAGTGTCAAAGAAGGAATTGATGACTTACCTTTGAGATCGCTTCCTTATATTTTTGTTGTTCCCACTTCGCTCTGGTGCTCTTGTGAAACCAGATCTGCAATGACACAAACCGACCAAAGTGAAAGCAACTGTGATAGATTCAATGAAAAATTAAACATGTGATCAAGGAGTCATGTAATAAAATGAGAATATTTTTATGGGAAAGAAACATGCCACTATATTATATTGAATAAAAGTGGAAGATACAACTGAAATGCCTTGATGTCGCAAGTTCCCTTTTAGTGGTCCTTCGTCCCAACACACACATATACTTGTTCTGAGATTTGCATGAAGATGATCTTCAAAAGCTTGATGATTGAATGCAAACCTCAAGCATCAACTGAAATAATATTCTTCACACAATCTCCAGCCTGTTCTTCCAGCAATCCTTTACTCAACTTTGCTTAACTGTGCTTAACCTTTTCCATGAGAAGCCCATTATTATATAGGAATGGCTAAAGTGGTTAAAAGGGTGAGGATGATCCCACCAGATCAGAGAAGCCAGTAGGATCATAACCATACAGATGCCACCTCACATTCCAGAAGATTCCCTTCTAGAAACTTCTTGAACCTCTTTCCTCTTTTGGCTTTCAAACGCCGCCGCACCCTGCCTATATATCAACCTACGAAAATCCTACAGGCCAGCTATAGAGCAGCCTGCGGAAATCATGGATTTCCGCACTGTACACTATGGGTAGCTTGCGTTGTCGTTCTAAAAAGTAATCTTGCAGGGGAGGAAAGAAGTCACTTTTCTCAGGCAAAATATGATTTTGAGAGCCTGATTACATGCTTGTAAAGTCATCATCAGAGTGACCAAAATAATGTGTAACACTCACCAAGTAGAGCAACTCCATCTTCAATACTTATATTTTTCTGGGCGAACATATTCAACGTATCTCCCACAGATATGCTTGGTAGGGGAAGTTGCGCATCCGCTCTGATATTTCTTGCAGAGACCTCGTCCTAACGTCTAGTCAAGACAGGTATTAAAGGCCCTCCAGACTGTACGTATTTCAATATTCAAACATCAAGCCAATGCAAAAAAAAAATAGAAGATAATGAGGGGACGAAAACCAATACCAATACAATATATAGAATCATAGATCAACATATTTCAAACCAGAGCAACAACATCTATGGCTGCAATCTGAATAATATCCATGCAGGAAACAATAAGTGGGCATGCTCGCTCAAGCGCAACCTTAATGTCGTCAATCAAATAAAATCTACTTAAACTAGAGTTCCGATCGGAGATATTCTCTGCAACAATTCTTGAAGAAGATTGGAGAAGAACCAATGCAAATCCAGCTGCTATTGAATTCACAGAAACAAGTGCCAAGAGAAACAAGTGCCTAGCCATGTTTTTATCCCTAAGGAAGCATGCCCTCCACCTGTTATGCGGCATTAATGGGCCCTGTTTTGACACATTATTGGGGTGACGGAATCCCGCCACCCCCTCCCTGGCTCCGGTACCCGATGTGAACCTGAGACAATGAAACCTTAGGTTAAACCATATATAAAATCCTTGGAAACAGTGCAATCTAATAATAGAAATAGCCAGAAACTTAATGTCCCTGTTATGGCAGGGACATAATAAATCTATTTACAAATAGATTAAGTAATTAAAATGTTTTTAATTTTTAGTTTGCTTGCATTAGCCAATATGTAGATGCTTTAAATAAAAAATAATAATAATAGAAGAAATTTGAAAGTAAATTTAAGTTCCACAACTTATATGTATATATGAAATTCTCTTAAATTTGTATTCAAAATTAAAAAATAATAATAATAATAATAATAATAATTAAAGAAATTTAAAATCAAGTAAATTTAAGTTCCACAACTTATATGTATATATATGAAATTGTCTTAAATATGTATTCAAAATTATTAGATTTTATAAAGAAGAGGGTTAACATTTTTGTATTCGAGTAAATTCATCTAATTTATTAGTTGGGTTTAGTTTAGGTGGTTAAGAAGAAGAACTGTTATCCTCCCTACTTTGTTTTAAATCCAACTTGTAACATGTTTGGTTTTTGTAAATCAATTGTTGATTAAAATTCTTTACGAACCATGAAAAATATCTCACTCTTACTTACAAGTTGAAGTTGGAGGGTGTGGTGCTTGGTTACATGTAAAAAAAAAATCATCCAACACATTAATGTTGGAATTGTTTCCTATGAAAACTATTTCCACATTTTGGTTGAGCTTTTAATAAATTGAATGTCCATTTAAACTTTCTAAACATATCAAATATTAAAGGAGTAATATTAAAATGAGTTATATGGAATAATAATAATCATCCCCAAGTGCATCCTCCTTATAAGAAAAAACCACAACAACAAATAACACCACCACATAATACACAAACAAGAAAAATTTAAAATGACTTCACATCACCTTATAATTAAGTTAAAATATTTAAAGAAACATGGATACAATAAGAATATATATATTTTTTAACAATAATTGGTGGATCCCTCGATTTGGGTGACAACCGTTAGCGAAGTGCTCCCTCCCGGGCCCATGGATACCACGTGGAGAGATGGTGCAAATCCCAATGCACCATGTAGACACACCCGCCTGCATTCTCATATAAATATTTAATGTGATGTTGGGTTCATTTACTCAGACTTGGTTGGCAATTGGGAATGGTTCAAACATCAGTTATGACAGTCATTAACAGACTTTTCAATTACTTCCTAATTAAATTAGTGAGCAAATGGTGCAAATCCCAATGCACCATGTGGACACACCTAGCCACCCTCTCATACAAAGATTTAATGTGATGTTGGGTTCATTTACTCAAACCTGGCTGGCAATTGGGAATGATTCAAACATTAGTTATGATGACCATTAACAGACTTTTCAATTACTTCCTAATGAACTTAGTGAGCAATTGAAGAGTTGTACATTTAATTATCAATCTGAGGTCGTATCTTACTTATGAAATGTTGGACACCATATATGCAAGAGTAGTGATGTGATGGATAGGAAGTTGCAGTACTTTTGATGTCACAGGTTGAGATTTCAAGATACTTAATTAAGTCATCAGGCTACACTATTTCTAGAATTACGGAAAAATAAATGTCACGCTTGCATAAAGTAAATCACACTTGCAGGAAGTAAATCACTCTTACAGAAAGTAAATCACAGTTGCGAAAAGTAAATCACTCTTGCATAAAGTAAATCACACTCGCAGAAAGGAAATCACTCTTGCATAAAGTAAATCACACTTGAAAAAAGGAAAATTATGCTAATGTTTAATGGTGACTTGCTCAAGTAAAATGATGATCTTTCTGTAACAATTATGTGTTTGTACTTCCAATGATAATTTATAAAACCAATAATATCAATCCAAGGTTTCACGAATCTAAGAGAAAACAAAATAAAGTAAAGTTGCAAGTGGAGTTGCAGCAACGGAGCTACAACACAAAAGTTACAATGACGCAAGTTGCAGCACAAAAGTTATAGCGATGTGAGTTGTAGCAATGAAGCTACAACATAAAAGCTACAACGATATGAGTTGTGGAAATAGGAGTTGCAGAAACAGAGCTACAACTCGAATGCTACAACAATGTGAATGGCAACAACATGAGTTGTAACAATGTTCCATGTTTACAAACTTATAGGAATTGAATCAACACCGAGTTCCAACTCAAAATCACAAAACTCACATT
>SNQJ01S0175767.1:0-20055 GCA_010110895.2 Picea sitchensis | reverse complement strand
GGAGGGGCATGTTAAGCCCTAATATTGGCTCATTACCCCTTAATTGGGGCATATTAGATTAGTAATGTTATTTATTACCCCTTAATTGGGGCATATTAGATTAGTAATGTTATTTTATTTATGTCAGCTTTAGGCCATTAGTTTAAATATACCTCCTAGTCTCCTATATATACCAAGGAGACATTTTCATTTTGAATCATCTTGTACTTGAACATTTAAGTGGGGTAAAAGGAGGTTGCCCCCTCAAAGAGGCTTATTATCTGAAATTATTGATCCAGGTGGATATTGGTGGCCACCCACCTTTTCCAAATGGCTCAAAACGGCTTTCTGGCAATTTTGGCAATTTACTATTTTTAGCAGGTTTTAACTTTCGGGGCCATTTTGAGAGCCTAAATGAAGGTTTTTCGAGATCGAGGTTCTCAATGATATCCAAAGGCATGATTGAGCCCCCAAAATGAATCTCCTCAACGATACCTTTCCAACGAGCTATCACACACCTAAAACAGAGATCGTATGCAAAAGTTACGACCCCGGGAAGTTGATGCACCAACTTACCAAAACGGGGCCCACAAGACTTTTGGCGCTTCATCTCCTAGGGTTAGGTTTTTGGATGTCTAGGACTTTTGGCATTCCCGTTTAACAAGACTTTTGGCTTTCATCTCCTAGGGTTAGGTTTTTGATGTCTGGTAATTTTGGCATTACTGCTTATTGTAAAAAGGGCCTCTAGAGCCTCAATGTAACGACCTTTGTGAATGCTAGTATCACACATCTCTTCAGAGATGTCGCCACCTTTCTAGCGTGTCTTTCACTCTGTGTTTTTATAGCCTCTATACATTTCTTTGATTAATAGAAATCGTACATCAGATATATTTTTTATGGTTGTATCTTCCGACACATTTCTCAGCTATTTCTCATTGAATATCTCGATATCTTTGCGCATTTCTTTGTTATATCTCCGCCTCATTTCATGCCGAAAATAACTGACTGGTACTGCAGAAGGTCGCCTTGATCACTTTTTTCGTTGCATGTCCCCGACAAGGTCCGAGTATAAAAATTTGGATATCGATCTTGTCTCTCTCTTTATGTATTGGACCGCTTTCAAGACACCCAAGAAACCCCAATGGAGGAAGAAAAGAAAATGATGGAGCAGACTATCCTATCACTCTGTTGCTTGAACAAGCTCACGCCAATGTAGGGACTAAATGATGGAGAATTTTTTCCCACATACTTCAATGCCTAACATACATCACATCTTCATCAAGCAGCCAATTTGGAGGCACCTCACCCTTCACAACGCTAATTTTGATATCCCTGCATTTGAAGGTCAAATAGATGCGATGCCCTAGAAAAAATGGTTAAAACTACTAGAAGGTTATTTCTCCTCGCTCACAATTTTTTCGGACAAAGAAAAGATCACCTCTCTTCGTGAATTCACTTAAATCTCTCCCTCATGTCAAACATTGCGGGAAACTTACTGGGAGCAAAGTTCCACATAGGAGTCTGAATATATGGGGTCGATCCTTAATTTGGGATTTTTTTTGTGGATGTAGTAAAAGAATAGTATTACCCTATTATAAATCCAAGAGGACCAATATATGAGATGACCACATCATACAAGAGGCTAATCAGTTCCTAGTTCACCACCATACCTTGCACAACGGGTTAATGTGTTAATTCAACGACATTTGGTTCTCAATACCGTGGTTTCCACATGATACATCCAAACTGGAATGATTTTTGACATCTCTAATACTTGTCATTAATATCATATGCTATTAAAATCGAAGAAATTTTGGCACTGTAACAACCGAGTTCGGGTTCCAGAAATCCACAACAACCAAAGTATGATAAAGACAGTTTCTAATTGAAATGGCCTTAAACCAAATTAAGCTACGCTGTGGAAAGAAGGGCATTTGAAGACAAAGAGTGACACCGTAAATGGTGCGTATTTCCACAAAGTTCTATCACAACACCGGCGAATGTCGCCAAACAAATTATGGCTTCAGATCAAAGACAAGAGTCAACTCCCATCTGGGACCGATCAAAATAATACCGTAAAGATAGATCATCGACGTTGGTATTCCCATCAAGTATTGTCGCAACCGCAAATAATTCAACCGTAAGAACCAACATCCAAGAGGGGTGAGTTTTTAATTCATATATGCGGAAGGGGATCACGATTTATTGTTGATAGTGGAAGCTGTAAGAACCTCATCTCAGCAGGTCGCTTAAACAATAATTTAAAACACCACACCCGCAACCATAAGACATCGGGTGGATTTGGCAAGGATGAGATCTTCGTATCAAGAGTGTTTCCATTGTCATATGACATCCAACCCTTCATGGACGAAGTATTATGTGATGTTTCCACCTGATGTCTCAGATGTTCTTTTGGGCTAGCTATATATGTGGAAACGCATGCTATCTATGAGTCTCACCCCAGAGTGTCATTATTACTCTTGGGGGTCATCTCTATAGGATGACAGAGGTAGTTCCAACCATCGCCCACCTAAACAAGTACGCAAGGTATCTCGTGCTCACAAAATTCATCTTCTCCACAACTGCTCAGCATGCATCAAAGGATAATGCACCACCACAACACCTGCTAATCCTTTCTATCCAAATGTGTATGCAGGGCTCATTAAGGTTGTAGTAAAGCACAAAGATTCTTTCTTCACACAATCATCTAAAAATAGACGGGACTGGTTAAAAAGGTTCAAACCTTCCAACAGTGGTTCAGTGATAGCCTTCAACAAGCTGGCACAACGCTTTCACTTCCAAGGCAAGCATCACCAAGATCTTGGTGATTCAACAATCGCTTTCCCCTCTCCCATCTGAACTCAAATCTAATGGGAGGTCTGTTCTAAGGAGGGAGAGAGACGATCCCTTGTGTGGGATATCTCCAGGACACCCACCTCTTCCCAAAATGGCCTCAAAATGACTCTTTCCACACCTTTGGTACTTCTACTCATTTTGAAGTGTGCTCTTAACTTCCTAAAATAGCCTTTGAGGGCTCAAATAAAGTTTTTCAGATCGAGGTTCTAATGATAATGGGTTGCATGATTGAGCCCCAAAATGTTCCAACACAGATACCCTTTCCAACGAAGCACACACCTCCAAACAAAGATCAGATGTAAAGTTACGCACTCGTGAAGTTGATGCACCAATCCTACCCAAACTGGGTCTACATGACTTTTGGTGCTTCATCCCCAGGGTTAGGTTTTGGATGTGTCTAGGACTTTGGCATCTCATTTCATTGTAAAAGGGCCCTTAACCCATTGTAATCCATCTTCAGGAATTGTATCACATCTCTTCCTGCAGACAAGATGCCCATTCAGTTGGAGTCTTTCACCTATTTCACAAATTCTGCATACTTTGATTAATAGAAATCGTGAAAATACTATATATCCGTTTATGGTTGCATATCCGATTATCATATTTTCATTGAATATCCTAATATCTCCTCATGTAATTTCTTTATTATACCTCCATACCTCATTTCTCAAATGTAAAAATAACCGGATCAACACCGGCCTTTTCTGCTGAGTAATTTGAAGTTTTTTCATGCTATATTGATGTCATTCTTAACAAATTGGATAAAGAAGGTATTGCTCCTTGTATCCTCATAGTGTATATCAGCTTCTTCCATGAAAATTGTCTAAGTGACGAATGATTTGCGAGAAAAGCCATCGATACCATAAAAATTGATTGGTTTATAAATATAAAGAAGAAATTGTACCTTTTGTGTATGTGGCACATTCATGGATATCGCCATTCCCATCTACAGTATCCATGTGATTGGGTCTTCGCCATCAAACTTCCTCATATCAATCTTTTAGGATGGTTGGTCTCAAACCAAAGTTGGAGTTTCTTCCATTCTTGATTCAATTCTCATGTCCTCATCGTGGAATTTCATGGATGCATTTTCACTTTCGTGTGTCTTCTCTCAAGGGTTATGAAAATTTTCAATGCTTCCATGATCTCCTTTTAAACCATCCATTTTAGTATCCAACTTAGCTTCTATTGAATCCATCTTAGATCCATTTTAGCTTCCATCAATCCATATTGCATCCAACTTAGCTTCCATTGAATCCATCCATCTTATTTTGTAGTTCATTTATGTCCCACGCATTTCTTCACCTTCATCAAGAGTCCAAGTAGGGATTTTATGGAGGCTTTTGGTGTAGAAGTTCCCTTTTGGTGGCATGTTAGCATTCACTTTTGAACCTTGATTTTGGAGGTGGTTCTACTAGGCACTATTTTCCTCGTTGTATCTCCTGCTTCACCCTTCCGGGTATGAAACTTCTTTTATACATTTCTGATATTTCACAGTCTGATCAAATTGATGTTAAAGGAATCTATGGTAACTCTACAACTTTGTTTGATTTTTGTCCTTTCTTAAGAGATCTCACGGTAGTGGTGCCCCACACACACAATTGATATAAAAATTCAAAACTCACACCGTAAATACTATGACTATCCACCCATCCAATGAAGTCCAACCACCCCAATTTGGATACCTCATGAAGAAGTTAAGATTGTTTTACATGGAACACCTACTCGAGACTAATGAATAGGACTAGTCAGATAATTCCCATTCTGCTACTGTGGTGTACATTGAAACTTAAGATGACCCGTGTAAGCCGAAATTTCTTAATTACTGCATACCCTACTACTTCTATAAGCATCCTCCGTGAGTTCGTGGTCTGAAACATTACAGAAAATTTTATAGCGAAAATACCGCAATGACCTACCAGACATCCATAACCCTATCTTGTATAGGTTGTATTTCCTGAAAAAGTATAAGGCCTCAGATGAATTCTGAACCCAATGTACCTTGATCCATCTCATAAATATATTCCAAGCCATTCTTCTGAAACATTGTAAAAAAATATTTATAGCAAAATTCCACCTGCGGCCCTCAGATGTAGTAGTTAAACCCCAAGACCTTGAGCTCGAGCACTATATGTTAAGAACCAAATATCAATATATATAGAAAACTTCGAAAAAAGTACTCAACGCCTTTGAAAAGAGATAATTTAGATAATAAGTCTCTTCGAAGGGGAAACCTCCCACCCCAATTCTTTCTCAAATGTTCAAGTACAACATGATTCAAAATGGTCTCTTTGGTATATATAGAGGACTAGGATATAATTACAACCAATGGCCTAAAGACTTACATAAATAAAATAACATTACTAATATAATATGCCCCAATTAAGGGTAATGAGCCAATATTAGGGATTAATAGATAATTCCTATAAACGAAAAATCAAAGAGCCGACCACCGACCGCTAAGCACAAAGAAAACCGTTCAAAACATCTAAGCTTACAAGTGTTGAGGCAACGTCGAAGATCGCCATATGTTGATGAGAGCATCCAAATGTAAGTGTTCAACAATGCTAAGCTGGAAGGAGACTGCAGAAACATTCTTTGGAAATACCTATAAAGGATTTTGTGACTGCCCCTATTTCCTAATGATGCAACGCCCAAACAACAAAGGATGTTAGTGTTATTATTGGCTTGAATGTTTCTCGTATTATCAATGAACTCACAACTGTAGTAACAACGTTAGGCAAATTGAGAAGGGAATGTGAGCATGCTAAAAGATCCTTGAGTAATCAACACTAGGTCCGGGTAGAGATTGAGTCTCTCATAGATGGCATAGTTTTTTTTGAGCCTCTGACAAGGGATCGCTTTGAGGAGTTGAACAATGACCTTTTTAGGAAAACCATGGGTCTGGTTAAGAAGGCTATGGATGATGCTGGTCTAGATAAGAATTAGATTGATGTAATTTTTCATGTTGGTGGAAGTACCCGTATTCCTAAAGTTCAACAACTACTCAAATATATATTTGTTGGAAAAAACTTAAACAAGGGTATAAACCCAGATGAGGATGTTTCATTTAGTGCAACTGTTCAAGGTAGCTTTCTTAGTGGAAAGGTCTGTTGCAACTAGCATTTTGTGTGGTGTATTTCTTATATGTGGATGGTGTTATCACTCCAAGAGTCACTTAGATCAAAGAAATGAGAGTAATCTTTGGTAACATGAGAATAAATGGATTAAAATAGTTTGAATAGGATCAAGAGAAGAGTGCAAAGGAGGGTACTTAAACTGCTATAAATACATTCCATTAGTATGAGTTATAAGATCCATGTTCAAGGAAATCAAGTTGCCTACCAAACAAAAGGCTTATGAAAATACGGGTAGAAGAACATAAGGTAAACAAAGAGAAGAATATCCACATAAAGGATCCTTTCAGAATATATCAAAGAGTGCTCAACAATAATCACAGATTAACAAGCAATTACCACAAACCCTTTGCATCTCATGAATTCATTAACCAAAGGCAGCTTTTGATCTTCAAAATATGTAAATATTACTCAAGTGACACAAATATAAAATTATAACAAAGAAACACAAAGTCTCGATAAGAAACTCTCAAGTGAATATCTTAATGTGGGTAAAATACACTAAGCAATGTGCCTTCTGGTTTTCATAAATTTCTGAGTAAATAAATCAAGCTTCCTCTAACTCTCCTTTCTTGGATCATGAATCCAACCCACCTAACCTATTTTACAATGAATATATATCCATATAAGTCCTTTCCATCTCACCCCATTTTGAACTCCAAACCCTTTCCCAAAGTAGAAACAACTACAAACATAAATGACATATTTAACTCGATTTCCGCCGTGAGGTGAAATTCTCATGGCTGTGTTTTGAAACGCCACTTAATTTCAAACCATAATTTCAAAAATATGAGAGGTTTTTATATAATCTCGTTATAAATAAAAACCTCTCTCGGTTTCTCTAAATTAATCTCCAACTGTTGAATAGGTGTCACAAAACATGTCTCAAACAAAGAAATCATGAAAATGGAAAACATAGGGCTCAAAAATTATTTCAAATATCCCAATCCATGAAACCCTGTGTGAAAATGAAAGAGGTTAATGTTCATGGGTCCGTGCGGCTTACTACCAAACTCCTCTATATTTTTTTCTCACCCATCCCGTCTACCCGAAATGCTCCTCGAAGTCACCGTCAAAATAATATCACCAATAGTATAGAACATAGTTTCAGAAGTACATTCTGTAGCACCACTTATCTGTATAATATCACTCTAACCATAACACATTTTAAACAACAAAATAATTTTTTTATTTGTATGTGATGAACAAACCTCCTCTAGTTTTCAAAAATATCTTCCCATTTGTTCATAAATACGTTTTAAGTTAGTCACTCAAAATGGTAAGGCCCTTGCAAAATAACTCTCACAAACGGTAGCCCATCATGAATCTTGGCCATGTGGATTTATAGTGCCACCATGACACGTCAAGGAAATTGTTAGCTTCATCATGAATCTGTAACTATGTGGATTTGTAAAGGCTACTCCTCTATTGTAGGAAAGTCTCCATTCACATAAGCTTTCTTTTTAATGTGTGCATGGATTTTCTAACCTATGTCTTGTGTTGATGACATGTGTGCTTGGATCTCGGTCTTGATGCTTGAGGAATATAACACTAAATAATCTCTTAATTCACCAGTGCTACAAAATAGATCGTAAAATAACCAAATTTTCTAGTGCAAATTCTTGTGCTAACATAAGCTCCATGGGAGATAGAGATCCTCCCCGTGAGGTTCTAAGAACTCTTGTAGTTCCAATGCCTGACCATTTCATCTCCGCATATTGTATTCCTGAAAACATCTTTGCCCCTTATGAAAAATAAAAACACTATCATAACTGCAAACTGAACTCACACTATAGACAAATTCAAATTAAAAATCACATGTTCATGGAGTGAGCTTATTTATATTCATCAACCTACACTAATCTATCTAGTTGAGCTTCTTTTCTTAATTGAAGTCATATTTCCAATGCAACCATGTGAGTATCGAACTAATGAAAATAACTCATTTAATGCAATTGTTCAAAATAATTTCAAATGCATATCAAGCTTGGAGAAAGACATTAGTAAGAAATGGATACTTACAACTATGATATGAAATCATACCAAATTAAACCAATTCATTAGAAACCTTTGTTAATCCCATGTAAAAATCCACGGTAGATCATGAAACTTATGAAAATACATTTCTAGTTGGTTAAGAAAACCATCTTGATCCTCCCCAAGGTCGATTCATCAATAAAATGATGGTCTTCATATACTTTACAACTACTTATAATTTGTTTGATGTTCATTTAGTGCGGTGTGTAGAAATGATAGACATTTGCTTGTTGATCCATGGATTTTTCTGCTCATCAATAGTTGATAAAGAGAATTCCAACTGTTGTTTCAATTCTTTCCTATCTTCTTCATTATCATATACCGGTTGGCTGCTAATAAGCTCTGTATGTGCTTTAGTAAAGATCTGCTCTTCATCATTTGAATACTCAAAGGAAACAATTCGATTTTCATGACAACTTAAAACACCAGATACATTTGGCATTGTATCAAATGTATCTACATCTTGGCTATCACCTTGAAGATCATCAACTTCTTGATCATAATGAAAAGTGTATTCTACTACAACATACTCATTAAGACCATTTGTCCTTTACTCAAATAAATCAAATTCATGCACAACAACTTTGATAAAGGAAATTAACCACACATTTCTCTTGCAAAACAAACGAAATGCAACATGAAATTGTCTTAGTGAAGTAATACAAGCAACATGGAGTGATCTACACCAATCACAAGATGCTCCATATAAAGAGTATGTAAACAATTTGATGAGGACATCTTCATGTATAATTTCCAAATTTTAAGCATGACTCCAAGGAAAGTATAATAAAAACTCAGTTGGTACTTCTCAATCCTCTCCTCAAAACCTAGGAAGGCAACCTTCCCATTCATCTCTACTAGGTAATGGATTTGAAAAACTGACTATCTTTGAGAAATCACATTAAGCATACCTCTGAGCTAGTATCTTGTCCATTTCAAAACAATGGAGTCTCCAATAGATATATGAATAGTGGATTCACCATGGTGAAATATAATCATTCTAAAAGCGTCTAGCTTCAATTCACCATCCAAAGCTAGATCTAATCATCATAGTTCACCGTAAATATGTCTCTATCAATGCCCCCGGATAACCAAGACTATTTATAGTTATCACTCCAACATTCCCAAACTGAAAATGAGAGTAATCTTGGTAATATATAAATGTAAATGGATTAAAATAGTCTGAATAGGTGGATCAACAAGAGAAGAGTAAAAAGGAGAGCATCAAATTGCTGCAAATACATTCCATCAAGTATGGAGTTATAACATCCCATAAATCAAAACCAAGTTGCCTACTGCATAAAAGGCTTTAAGAAAAATATGGATAGAAGAATAGAAGGTAAACAAGGAGAAGAATTTCCACATAACAAAAATCATTTCTGTAATATAGATTTCAAAGAGAGGCTTGGAAACAATAATATGGATTAACAAGCACTACAAATCCTTTGGTGTTTCATGGAATTATTAACTAAAGGTGATATTGATATTCAAATCAGAAGACAGTCTCAAGCAAGATGACAAGATAAATGATAACAAAGAACAATAAAGTTTGATAAGCAACTCTCATGAATCTCTAATGGTAGAAACGCTATCACAACAGGTCCTCAAGCTTACAATTGAGCAAATAAATTGCTCCTCTCTTGGATCATGAATCCAAACCACCCACCCCTATTGTACAATGAATATATATCCATATAGGTCCTTTCCATCTAACCCATTCTAACTCCAACCCCTTTCCCCAAAATAGAAACAACTACAAAATGTAGAAATAATGCTTTTAACCGGATTTCCGCTTTTCAGAGGTAAAATTATGAAAATAGGCTTCTAAAACGCCAATTTGTAATTTCAAGTAAACCATGGGATTATCCGTGTAAAATATGAGAGGTTTTTGTATATAATATTGTTATAAATAAATAATCTCTGCTTTTAAATTCATCTCCATATGTTTGGAATAGGTGTCACAAAAACATGTCTCAAATGTGAAATCACTTAAACGAAAACATAGGGCCTCAAGATCTCTTTCAATATCCCAACTGCGAAACCCATGTGTGAAAAATGAAAGAGGTTAATGTTCAAGGGTCCATATTGACAATAATCTCATATTTTGGGAAATTCATCCCCGTCCACCAAAATGCTCTTGGAATCAAATTGGTCAAAAATATGTTCTACGCCCAGGAACAACAAGCCCACAACAAATTCCTTTGTAGCCGTCATTTCTCTATATAATATCCCTCTAACCATAACACATTTTAAAAACTGAGAGAGTTTTTGTTACTTGCATGTGATGAACAAAAACTCCCTAGTTTTCAAAAAATACCTTCCCATTTGTTCATACTCCAAGTTTTGGGTTAGTCACTCAAAACTAACATAAGCATCCTTGCAAAATAACTCTACGAAATTGGTAGCACCCATCATGAATTCATCTATGTGGATTTGGTAGTGCCACAGTGAAACAGTCATGCGAAATTGGTAGCACCCATAATGAATTCAACTATGTGGATTTGTTAGTTTAATTCTCTGTCTTAGGAAAGTCTCCATTCACATAAGCTTGTTTTTTAATGTGTGCATGGAATTTCTAACCCGTGTCTCAGGTTGGGATTTGGCCAAGTGCGCCTGGCTCTCGAGCATTGATGTTTGAGGAAGTCAAGGCCGCAGAATCCCTTAATTCACCATTGCTACAAAATAGATCATAAAATAACCAAATTTTCTAGTGCAAATTATTGTGCTAACAAAATGAATGTGTGAAGAAACACACTGCTTAGTGAAGCGGCTTTCACCTCATGTTCCTACAAACTATCATGAACCTGGAATTCATTTAGTAGCCTTTGCACCATTAATTCATGTTGTACTAAAAGGAATAACTACTATTGATAATGTTCATTTTATCTCATTGCATGACATACTTCTAGAAGTTGTAGTTTCATTGATGCCTATTTGTGAGGCATTCATATCCATCTTGCCTACAAAGACACAATCATCAAATAAAGGAGAGGAAGTTTCAGTTTACACAATCTTTTCAAATGGATTTATTTTACTTCTAAGGTTGTGGAAGTTCTATGGATGACCTCATGAACATAGCTTGTCACAGAGAGGAGCTCCAACTAATTCAAAACTTAATTTTGAATACCTTTTACTTATGTATAATATGTGAATGGCTTCATCAATGAACATGGATTTTGACAGAAATACAAAGGATAAAGAGCATTTTCAAGGTAAGATATTGTCAGGTTCAAGTACAAGTTTGCCTCAAGCATCAATTCTATCAAAGAATCTTTTATTTTGAATAGATTGCTATATATATATGTGTGTGTGTGTGTGTGTGTGTGTGTGTGTGTGTGTGTGTGTTTCAATTAGTGGCAAGAATATTGCTCTAAAATGACTAGATATGCTTCTTTGTAGTCTGGGACAGGCCAAATTTGAGAAAATTATCAGATGTTGAAGCTGAGATGGAACCATTTGATCAATGGAGAAGGATTTGGAAAGGGTACATAAGCAATCTCAATATTTGAAAGATTGTTTGTCTACAATTAAATCATCGATGAATGAAAATCGTTGGACATCATTAAATGTTCCTCTAAAATTGGACTAATATTTGATTGATGTCGATCTAGTTCGATACATGGAGCCCAGGTTCTCAAAATCAAAGGTCCTGGTAGGAGATCAAGTAGAAAACTGTAACGAGAACAATGTGCTAGCAAAGACTAGTTTGAAATGTGGCAAGGAGGTACCCAAGTATTATGTGCATCCCTATATACAAAGAAAATTGTTGCAAATTCAAAAGGGTTTGGGCCTTTCAAAAGGAGACCAAACAACACATTACAATGATTATCCAAAAGAAGGTGAAGTAACCAAAGAAAATTGCTTTTGAGGAATGCCAAATACCAAGGCATGAGGCTTCCAATTGTAGTTAGTCATGATAGGCCTAGTTGTGGTGTTGAGTGTGCTTTATGTGGTGGTTTGAGTGATGCTTTTAAGAGGATTATTGATGACCAATGGGTTCATGTATTTTTCACTAAGTGGTTGTTGGAGAATACTTCTAGGAGGGATCAAATGAAGATTGTGAAGCGCTGGAAATAAGATCTAGAAAAAGATATATGTTTCCATGCAACATTTGTCATGAACAAGGTACCTATTTGAAGTGCAATTTTGGCTATTTCCAAAGTGCTTTTCATCCCTTATGGGAAAGAGACTCTGGGTTTTATATGAGTGTGAGTACTCAAGGTAGCATGGTTCAACATAAAGAATATTGTGGAAAACATAGCACAGAGGATATAAAGACAAGGCATATGCATAAGTTGATCAAATCTCCCACTTGTAGAAAATTGAACAACCAGTTCATCAAGCTTCTCAATACCTATTCACAAGCCTAACTCAGAGCTCTCTGTTCTCGTAACCTGAAGGCATCTTCCAAATCAAAGACCCAACATCAAAAACAAAAATATTGAGAACATGCTGTCATAGATCCAACATTTGATAGCCACAAGAACCCAAGAGGGAAACCCCAAAATTTCTAGCTGGGTAACACTTTCATGACAATCATCGAGGATTATTTTCAGAAAATCATGAGCATATTCAACCAATATTTTAGCAACCAAATATTATAGGTGGCATAACATATGGTAAGATGAATCCATATCACATATTTGAAGGCATTCGACTTCAGTTGTCTTAGATTTCTTGCAAAGAAATCAAAATTGTTTTATTTGTAGGTTATGGTTATGATTGTTTCCCGAGAGATAAGCAAATACCTATGATAGTAATTGGTTATTTAAACTATCATTTGGAATGAAATAGGGTTAGCATCCCAAGGGGATTTTTTCTTTTCAATGTAATAAGAGTCTTTCTAATAAAAAACTTCTTTCAGAAAGAAGGAGATTCTAAGATTTCATTCTATTAAATTATGTCTTTTCCTATAATTTTTCTTATATGTTTTCATTAATCATTTCTTCTATAGATTCATTTAAATTGTAACCTAAAATTTAAGACAACTTTGTCAGCAATGTAAATTAAAGTGCATATTTGCTACTAATTTTTCCTCTATTTTTCTCTATAAAAACAAGTATCCTGTTTGAACATCATTGCTTAATTCCCTAAAATTGATGGGCAACTAAATGAATTTTGTGTATTCTTCATTGAAGAGAAATCTAGATTTTATTAGAATTGGCACCTAGCTTTCACTAGTTTTGTTCATTTGATCTGCCATCCATGCTTATGAATTAAAAGGATTTAGTAGATGAGATCATGCCTCAGCATTTCTGGTTTTTAGTTATTGGAATGCTCATTGAAGCCCTTATAAAAATCCTTAGACTCCAAACCAACCCTCATTATCAATCATTATTTATTATGAAAATGTGAATGGGCATTTCTCTTTGCATCCGTGAGAAATACCTAGCAACAACATTTTAGTGTCGTTGTTGGGACGCATTTTGAAGGTCTTTATCTTCCCTGGTTGTTTGACATAGTTTAGATCTATTTCTTAATGGCGAACAAAGAATATACATACAAATTTGGCTACAATCATTCACATGACGACTCCATGATTGAAAGAATCCATATTATTCACTGGCGATTCCACTAGTTTCAAGATGTCAAGTTCTTTCACTGCTCAGATTGCTGCAAGGTTTGTGACCTTTAAATTTTTCTTTGTTTCTAGTTTTCCAAATGGTGTTCCTAATATTGAAGAATGGAGAGACAATCTTCCCAACTTTAGTGAAAAGGATGAGGATAATCCTGCTCAACGTCTATTGGAATCTCATCAATGTATGGATCAATTGGGAATTGTTAATGAAGATGTGTTGATGAAGATGTTTTTGTTTTCATTGGGAGGTGAGGCTCATAATTGGTACAAATATCTGTCTTCTTCTAGTATTTCTTCATTGAAACAATTTCATGCAGGTTTTCATAAACATTGTAAGAGCATTTAGTCAATAAACGTTTTTTGAAGATTGTTGCAATATAAGTTCACAGGATATGTCTATGAAAATGATCGTCGTGAAGAAGAATTTGCAGAGCAAGGGAATTCTCTTCAAGAAGATCAAGCAAATCTATATTAAGATGAAGAGGAAATACCAAAAAAAATTCAAGCAAATCAAGAGCATTTATACGTAGTATCGAAGATGATTTTGATATTGTTCAGGAGCACGATCAAGAAAGTGTAATCCAAATACCCTTCTCTTATTATTCAAATTTGGATGTCATTGATAAGGAAGCTCTCTAAAATGAAAAATTTCAACCATCTATACCAGTACCTTTTGAGATTCACGTTGAAGAAGAAAATATGCAGAAGTCAATATCTCTATTTGAAAATCATGTTTCATTACTTCAAAATTTACTGATAGTTTTAAGGTTGAACATGAGGATAGTTTCGTTGTTGTTCAAGAACATTTTCAAGAGAAATATCAGCATGTCCATCTTTTTCTTTTTTTTTCCGCCTCCTGCATTATTATGATATTCAAACTCTATTTTCAACATAAAAAGATGATTATAGTGTAGCAGATGTCACACAAATGCAACTTTGTCTTATAGATCAACTAGAGATTTGTCACGAGCTTCAAGATCTAGTGATATTTTGACGGAATCTCTTCCAAGGTCCCACAATTTATATTTTTACCAAGAAACACAAGAAGACTCACAACCCAAGGCAATTGTTTTCACAAAGAACATACAGATTGTTAAGCCATGAAACCGCATTGAGGAATGCCTTTAGTTTGACCATCAATCGATATGGTTTTCTTACATTTTCAAAGATCTAGTAGTAAAAGGCCTTGGAGTGTTTCCCCATTAGTTCGCAGTCTTCTATCTGTCCACCAGCGGGTATGAGGATCATCGCCATGATAAGCTGCCATTGTTTCCAAACTTTTATTTTTCTCATTATAGCTCTAGTTCAACTAGTTAGTCAGTTGTTTGATTGGTTGCATTGGAAACATCATATCACTTGATCAAGAAAATGATTAATTAGTCTAGAATCTATGTATAAATAAGCTCATTCCAAGCATTGGTGTGTGTTGATGCTTGAATCTATCAGGACCAAATGACAACCCCATGGGGACGCTAGTCCTGCATTTTTAGAGAGAGGTGGTACTCTCTTGGACTATTAATATATATATATATGTGATATCTTGGATTAAGAGAGTGCTAGGAAGCAAACCCTAAATATTTATTTCGTTTGAGATTATGAAATAAAATGGTTCTTCAATAACATGAGTACAATATTTATGTGCAACAAAAAAAAATATTGAAGGATCCCCTCAACATCAAAATTAAATTGTGATCAACATCACACACAATATTCTTAACAATATATAAACACATCCATATCTACTTCATGAGAGTATGATTTGGATCATCTCAAAGAATTTTAATAGAGTAATGCAATCATCAAAACAATTTGACAGTCAACCTCAATACTTTATATTCCTCAAGAAAACAGGGTTACAAAGCATAGTCAAGATCAACCCCAAAACAATTCTTTGTGGAGTTTATATTTATGAAATATGTTCTTCATTGCAAAATATTTGATAGCCATATAAGTGGCTGAAAATACCTTAAGGATAAGAAAATATCTTATAAGAATATAAGTACAACACTGCATTAACTTTAACTCTTTGTGCCCAACTCTAAGATTCGAGCATAAACTATGAGTATGGTAGAAGAATATATATAAAAAATTGAAAAGATAGATTTATTTCTTTTGATCAAGTTTACTTATGTGTCCATGGATGTACCTTCTTCTTCCCCTGATATTCCCGCCTCCTTCCCTTTGGACACACTAATTCCTTCAATCTCTTTGATGAAGTTTCCCTCTTTTTTTAAGGAGAGATTTTCTAATTGTTTGAGCAGTTAGGGTTTCTCCCTCTAGAAATTATCGTACAAGCATTTTCTCTTGAACATTCCCTTTAATTAATGCCCCATTAATTCATCATTAATGAAATCACATAATTAATATATGCATATTTAAAATGGGTCCCCTTCCCTTTTTAATAATTTTTAATTAACTTTTATTAATTTAATTAATTTCTCCACTAAAAGAGGACGAATGCAATTTACTTTCTGGAATTAAAAACCAAATTTTATCCATGTAAACCACTTATAATGTTCTCTTCATCATCTCGAATTTCCAATGATATAAATTTTTCACAAATCCATCGCCCATATCTCAAGATATGAACTCGTGAAGTCGAAGAAGTCATAGTGCACTTTTAAAATGTGTAGCTGACTGATATTTAATTGAAAAAATATATCATCTTTAAACATTTGAAACCTATACCAACATTTTCTACGTCAAAATACCGTTCCAACGATATAGAGTTTGCGTGATTCTGACAGCCAGAGCTCAAGATATAGCCTTTGCAAGATTGTGATTCAACCATTGTAGATCAAGTTTGATTGGTGAATATGGACCCTTGATTTAATTTCAATCTCCTTTGTTGAAATTAATTTTTCATTATTCTATCCAACATGTACGAGAATAAAAGAGTTTTATTGGTATATAATGTTAAGTGTAATATACACTTGACAAGAAATAAATAAGAGAGGAGATTATGGAGCTTCGAGGAACTCAATCCTTGGAAAATTGTTGAACATAATAATAATTTTGCATGCCCAAACACTGATCCATATTGAGAATAGTTACCACATGTCATCACTCTCGGTATTATCAATCTTCCAATAAGAATTCCTTCATGTCATCCAATAAAATCACACAATGTGTCACGTTTTGTACAGTCGCCACATGTATCCATTAATTAGTCGCCATGTGGATATATCTCATTGATTAATAAAGCTCATGTGTCAATTGGAGATGTTCCTCAAAGAACTTAGGATAGGAAAAATATTATTAAAATAATATGCATGTGTTTTACGTGAATCCAGAGGTAGGTGAGGCAAATCACCGTTGCAACTGCATGCAGAATAGATAGTATGAATGAAATGTGAAAATTCTAAGTGTAGGTGAAGGGAGAGGAGAGGTAAATAGTTGTAAAATAATATAAGTCTTGAGAATCGGTCAGACTTTCCTATAATATGAAATAAACATCACCAACCCTAACCAACCCGCGAACTTGTGAACCCGTGGTAACTCATATATATTTTGACTAAGTGTTGGAGAAGTTACATAGTAAAGAGTAGTAAAGGAGTTGGGTGCATTATGAAGGTGACATAAGTCAAAGTGCATTTTGAGGGTTGCGAAGATAACACATATCTTAAGAAATATCACCAACCAGTGAACCTCGCTGTAGTTTTCATAGTAAATAAGACCAAGTCTGGAAAGTATATAAATTTGAGAAAGGAAAAGGGGAAAATGAAAGAAATGGAAAAATGGGATAAAGAAATATGGAATGAAATAAAAGGAAAGGAGAAAATAAGAAAAGGGAAATGAATGTGAACGCGAAAAGAAATAAAGGAAAATAGTTAAGTGTGAAAAATGGTAAGGAATATGAAAGTAATGAGACAATGGGAAAAGACTAAGTATAGAATGAGAGAATGAATAAGGGTGAAGGGAAAGGAGGAGAGAACATGCGACTTAGAACATTTTTCATATTTCTTCTTGTAACAACTCCATTAGACTTCTGGACAAAAGTATGCTTATCTTGGTCATGGAGACCTCGATTTTGATTCCACGAAATGCATGGAGAAGCTAATACCGAGGGATATGCAATGAACATATAATAGTTCAAAATATTCATCTTCCAATATCATTTTTTATTATTATTCCAAGACAGAATATATGGGGTGACCAAATTTTTGTCAACAATGTGCAATTTTATTTTCGGGCAGGTAGTTCGCTTGTCAATATGTAAATGAAATCATGACTCCATATCCCAATGGAGGCAATTGTGCAAAACCTTTTTAGTTGCAGACAATAAACAACTTTGGTTTCAGAACAGGCGCAGGTAAAATGACAAAGTTCAGAGTTTGACAAGGTTGATTTCAAGTCACCCAATGGATGAAGGCACATGGTCTATTGTTCTTGGTGCTTTGCAAGAAAGAACCATCCCCAAATGGACCCTATAAAGACAAAAATTGACATTTCCAAAAAAAAATTGTCCCCTATCAAAATTATACCTCACTAGCCTTAAATACTTCTATCATTTTGCTAAGCTTTATTATCCAAACTTCAAGTCAATTTATTATCAAAGTCAAGTTATCATCAAATCCAAGTGTCAAGCCTGAAGCACTAAGGATACTCTTGCACCAAGTGTTTAAGAGTTTCCCAAATGTAATTATACCAGCCTCGCTAGCCTTAAATACTTCTATCATTTCGCTAAGCTTTATTATCCAAACTTCAAGTCAATTTATTATCAAAGTCAAGTTATCATCAAATCCAAGTGTGAAGCCCGAAGTCAATTTATTATCAAAGTCAAGTTATCATCAAATCCAAGTGTGAAGCCCGAAGTCAATTTATTATCAAAGTTAAGTTATCATCAAATCCAAATGTCAAGCCCGAAGCACTGAGGATACTCTTGCACCAAGTGTTTAAGAGTTTCCCAATTGTAATTATTTTTGTTAATAAAAATATAGGGCTTATGACTCATTGAACCCAGTTTCCAAGCATAAAACCTGAGTTCTCTCTAGCCCATCAAGTGTCAAGCACTTAATTTCAAGTCTCATGGTGGCACCAATACAAAAGGCACCAAGGGAGAGCCCATAAGGGGAAGAGTTTGTGCACAACGCGTCGAGAATGATGGAGATATTTGATGATATAAACATATAAACATGTTTATATGTCGATGTGGGCTAAATTACTATAAACAAAAAATCAAAGCGCTAACCACCGACCACTGACCACTAAGCATAGAGCAAATCGTTCGAAACATCTAAGCTTCCAAGTGTTGAGACAACACCCAACATCGCCAGATGTTGATGAGAGCATCCAAATGTAAGTGTTCGGCAATGCTAAGCTTCCTTGGCAAGACTATGTATGATCAGTGATGATCATTCCTTTATCAGATCACAAGGTAGTATATAGTAATGAGTTAGCATTGACTTTCATATTAGAAATGTTCAACATAACAATTAAAAAAAAAAAAAAAAAAAAAAAAAAAAAAAAAAAAAAAAAAATAAATTTTATTTTTCTTTTTAAAACAAAAAATAGTATTTTTTAACTTTCATTATCATAACTCGATAGTGTTATTGCAACCTTCACGTATTTCGAAACCTTAAATTAATGAGAAAAGACAAAACCACAAAAAAACTCAATGAAATACCCCTACCTGTATATGACATTTCTTTTTAAAATATTAATATAAAAAAAACTAAATTATAAAACAACATAATATAACCACGTATCTCACATATGTTACTGTTCTGTCAATGCATTAAAAGCTTCAATTTTACCTGACCGAGTTAAAACCCCTAAAGTACCTCACAAATATTATTGTTTGAATGCAATAAAAGCTCTAAGAGCGTCATTGTACATCTTTCAATGCACATTCATTACTGAGTTAAATTCCATTAAAACAATAATTTCCTAAACTTTTTGATATGACTATATATTAGTTTAATTTATTTTTATAATGTTTGTTATTTTTTTTTATTAATTTTATAAATAAATAAAAAACATTTTATTGTATCTTCATTATATTGTACTAATGAAGTTGAAATCAAATTCATTGCACTATTAAAAATTTAAATGAAACATATTATCTAATTTAATATTTAAAAAATTTAAAATTATTTTTAAATTTTTAATATATGTTTATTTCTAAACATTGCTTTTTTGAAAAAAAAAAAAATAATGTATCAAAGTTATCTTCATTATATTACATAAATGAAGTTCAAATCAAATTCATTTACCTATTTAAAATTTCAATTAACTATATTAACTAATTTAATATTTAGAAAAGTTCAAAATTTCATTATATTACATGAATGAAGTTTAAATTAAATATATTATCTAATTTAATAAGTTTAAAATTATTTTGAAATTTTTAATATATGTTCATTTCTGGACTAATATTTAAAATAAGATAATTTTATTTTACCAATATAAAAGTATATTTGTAAATCCCAAAACATCTAATAAACATCTTAATTTAAATATTATTAT
>SNQJ01S0175765.1:20066-37171 GCA_010110895.2 Picea sitchensis | reverse complement strand
ACTGCAAAGATTTGTATATAACTGCTCATTTAACAAAGAAGATTAACCTTCTGTTCATTAAATTAAAACAGGATAATTGTTGTATGTAAAATGAGAGACATCAAATATGGACACTATTTAAATCCCATCACATCAACCTGTAAAAAATTATGATATCTAAAGTAGTCAAAAATTTGATTACAAATTGAAATGAACAAAACTTGAAATAAAAGTATGATATATTGAAGCTAAAGCCGTACAAACATCCACTTTCATTCCAGTCTGAATAATCACCAATCCATAGTCTCTGTTCCCAAGCAGCGATGGTCTTTGTTTACAAAAATGATACATATAAAAAGGCCACATGATCAAAACATTCCTGTGGAAATTATCAAAGATGTTGCAAAAATTATGGGAATACAATCTCCCAAATTCCTGTTCCTATCTAAAACTAACAGCCCAATCCAAAACTATGTAAAAAAAGCATGTTCAAAGATGCCACTATCGATCCAATTTCCTTTGAAATTTGTGTGTACCTGTAAATGCACAAAAATACACGATTTCAGATTGTGTTTAGTTGTAAAATCAACAAAAATTCAAATTTTTATGACTAGCTACAGAATATCACGATTCTGTAGCTAGTTATTATTTACAAATAGAATCGTATTATATCAATTCAATCATAACAGAAATAGATGCGATTGAGCAAACAAATCCTTTATGCTAATTCAAAGCAAACAAAATCATTTTAAAATCATTCTTGAAATACCATACCTCGGTTTAAGGGATTCGATTCGATCAAGCTATTTTTGAATTAACAATGACAGTGGTCGCCTCTACATTTTTTAAAACAACAGAGCCTGTGGTCTTATACCTTTTATCATTAGCTAGCAACCCGTCGTTTTCTTTGGTTAGCACATTTACCCGGTCCTCCAAGGACTTGATTTGGGATTGGAGCAAAGGGACGTCTGTATAATATCGGTCGAGCCACGAGTTGCATTCATTGCACTATGGTTGATCAGGCTGTGTAATTACAGGTGAAGAATCTCTTAATTTACCAGCAGTTCCACTGTCGAGTTTGATCCCGGGGAAGTTGGGGTCATTTCTAAGGCATGGCGGGAGGTTCGTCACATAGTCATAGGGCTTGACTGAACAAAGGCCGTGTGAGTATGGATACTCCTCGGTAAGAAACCGCTCGATTTCGGAATCGATATCTTCACTAAAAAAAATTGGTTTTTGGTCTATGTTTTTATTAGGTTTATTGCGAGCACACCTTGATACCCAGCGTGCAGCCTTCTTACCCTTGCAATTGATATCATTGTTACCCTTACCCTTTTTCCTTCCAGACCTTTTAACAGGCTTACCACCATCTTTTAGGCATGAATCAGGCAGGGTGTCGGTTTGGGTAGGGTTCGGGTAGGTCGAGGGTTCAAGAGAGGGTAAGAGTGTAGGAGGGGGCATGACAGGCCCGACAAGGGTTTCTGTAACCACGGTCTTGTCAACTTGTCCAATTTTAGGACTGGCAAAGCCATTCCTCAACAAGAAAGCTTCCCAACAGTCGCCACTCAACCCCAAATGATGAACTATAATAATTTTAATTAAACAGTGGTGGAAGAGGCTTGAGTCGGCTTTCTCCCTCTTGAAACGTTTAGCCATTTTATACAAACTCCGAAGGAGGAAATGTGGCATATTTAAAGGAAAATCTATGAAACTCATGAGCAGTCGGAGGTGGTATAGGAAAACTAAACCGTATCTACCCTCGCATGTAATGAATTGCTTGATAATGGCCAACAAATCATGCCACCTAGACTTAAGAGTTGTAACTGGCATACCTTTG
Source organism: Picea sitchensis (assembly GCA_010110895.2). Taxonomy (NCBI): domain Eukaryota; kingdom Viridiplantae; phylum Streptophyta; class Pinopsida; order Pinales; family Pinaceae; genus Picea; species Picea sitchensis. The sequence continues at coordinate 35,355 of SNQJ01S0175765.1, read as the reverse complement.
TCGCAGCTGTTAATTTTCCTTGAGGTAAACAACAGTGGCCATGGTACTTCATCAACCTTCGAATTTTTAAACCATTTCTACCCTTTGGCTGGCAGACCAGTGGCTGAGCTAAGGAAATCCTCGTTCAATTCGAGTTGGATGTCCCCAACTTTGGCCCTGCATCCATCGAATGTAAGTGCAAATTGCTGAGCAACTGCGAGGTTGAAACCCTCGAACTTCTCAATAAAAACCAACCAACCATTCCTCTCTAGGGCCTCTCGTGCATTATCAAAAAACAACAAAGTTTGGACGCCGTTGGGCTTGATTCACACTATAGGAGCCATAGCAAAAAGCACAAGATCAACAGGGTAATAGGTGAGGGGGTTTGACAGGGTAGACACAGAACCATTTTCCCGCAGCTTCCCCAAAACAAGCAAAGGCAGCCCAAAATACAAGACAGAGCATTAATGCTTATGCGTGCGAGGGTGGTGGAGTAAATTGGAACCATGCAAGAACATCATGTCGGCATGTACAACCAACGGTGCCTTGGTACAATGTTACATTCAAATCACAATAGTGCATATCCAAAAATGAATTATCATATAACCATTGAAAACCATGGTATACATAACCAAAAATCGATCCGAATGTTAAATAAACAATGGAATTTGCACGATTTAAAAGACACCAACATGTCAAATGAGCCACGATTTGACCCAAAATTAATGTGCTCAATAAAACCATTGCATCACCGATTTGATCAAAGACACCAAAATATCAAATAACCATTGCATCAACGAATTTATAAATTGAAACCATATTAACAATAGTCAAATGAAAAGTGAGTGGTGGTTTGATACATATGAAATCAAGGTGTTTTTGAGACCAAGGAGTGGTAACCAGGTTCAAGTAGTTTCATGATAAACCAAATTATCATTTTAATGCAATCAACATGAATTCCAACTGTAGGTTTTCACGCTTGCAGTCGTGAAAATGAAAACGAAAAGGAGGTATGCGAAAGTGAAAGATAATAGTGTCGTTTAAAAAAAAAAAAAGTTGCGATGAGTATTGAGGGTTCAAAAACCCTTGTGTAGGCAGCCTGTAAGGAAAATATAGGAATAAATATGGCTGCCAACAGGCTAGTGCAGTTAACCACGATAGCATCCAATGAGATTTTGAGTACACTGTATTAACCGCGTACATTCCGAAAGGAATACACATAGTTAGGAGTCAGTTAGGACAAATCTCACTACTAAAGAACAATGACTTCAATTTAGGAGACAAGAAGAAATATGCTATGCTATCACCCCACCGCTACTTGACGAAGTCAAATGGGAAGAAGCCTCACCTTGTCTCCCAACCATGGATTAAGGGACTGGCGCAGTTCACCATGCTAAATGTGATGAAGATTCCCCATTTTGGCCACCACCAGGAGGATAACGCTTGTGTTAAACTCCTCCTGTTGTGCTATCATGGATTACACATGTGGCTCGATCGAAGAATTATTGTGGATCTGACACTAATCCACCAGATCATAGGATTAAGCATGAAGGGACCTGACCCTTAGCAGTTTTATCCAGGGAAGGCCTTGAATTGCTCCCTGGCATAGTGCATGAAGGAAGCTTATGGAGAAGTCGAAAAAGGAAAGTGAGGTTACAAGGTAGCCTCTATAGAGGATGGAACAGTGCGCCTCACTTTCCAACTCATAGATAGCAAGCTCGTAAGGAAGAACCACCCCACACAGGTCACCGAGTTCATGGTGGACCTCGTAGGAAAATGTGTGGAGGGCATGTAGATGAACAGGGTGAGTTACCTCGTCAATGAACTAGAGAAAGATTGTCGCGAAGCCCAGGATTTGGGATATGAATTCCATTACAGTTGGTTGATCATTTTGATCACATTTTTCACTTGGCAAATGCATGAAGGAGCTACCTTCCCAGAGATCGAACCCTCAGAGATGTTGGTCGCTAGGTTTTCCACCTTATGGTACACCAACGGCATGACAAAGCAGTGGCAGTCCAATGACGTGTTTCATGCATACTATCAACAATTTAAGGTTGCCATTGAATCATTTCCATGCATGACACCATGCACCCTGCACTAGTACCAACCAATAGAAAAGTTCCATGCAGATCCACATTTCATCTACATCACTGCGCATCGAGATGAGAACTAGGAAGAGTTGCAGTCATACTACAAGCTAACAGGTGAAGAAGCCCCATAGGAAGCCCCATAGTCACCCGGGTTGAGCATGTCAGAAAATCCAGTGGGACGAAGAAGAAGAAAAAGCAGGAGGAAGTCCAGGATATAGAGACTGATGAGGAGGACAACACTTCTAAAGATAATGGATCTGAATCACCAGGAGGAGGAGGAGACAAAGAAGAAGGATAGGGAGGAGGAAATGAAGGAGAAGAAGGACAAGGAGGAGGTGAAGTTACCACCCCTCCACTTGAGGATCCCCCTGTTGGAACAATAACACCGCAGAAGAGGAAGGTTTTTCTAAAGAAACCTTCAGAAAGGAAGAATACGCGTGCTAATAAGCCCCAGTTAGAGGCCACGCTCACAGAGAAATATATGGAGAGAAGCAGGGGGAGATATATGGAAGGATCAAAAAGGAATTGAAAGAAGTACAACAAGCTGTTCATTTGGTCCGTGCAGTACCTGCTGTGTCATAGATTGCAGAATTAGGGGATGAACCAACCCAATTAAGAAGACTTGCAGATGCGACATAAGCTCGACTTCAAAAAGTCCAGGAAGAGAAGGAGAAGGATACAAAATCCTTGAAACAAGAGAAAGATGAATCCTTAGAACAATTACGAGTAGTGTGGTATAGTGTAACCACCTATGAAAGTGAGAGAGAAACGTTTTAGGCGATGCTCTAGGAGGAAAAATCCCAACTACAGAGAGAAAAGGAGTAGTTTCTCGCAGAGCAGGCCATGGTCAAAGAGGTAGTGAGTAAATCATATCACTCTGTGCCAGGTTTGGCATAGGAGGAACAAGATTCGGTTAAGGCTCAAGTAGTGAAGCTCACTAAGACCATTCAGTAGCTTCAAGCTAGGATAATAGAATTGGAGGCCCAAGCAGTACCAAGCACCCTGCAGGAGGTGCATGAATAGAGGGAGGAAACCACTAAGAATACAGTAGCAAGGATAAGATCCCTCACCTCATAGTGAAAATAGCTGAGTGATAGAAGCGCACAAACATATGAATGCCTCACCCAGGATCCATATCTAAGAAAGATGGAAGCACAGCTACAGGAGGTGCAATAGCATGCATTTTTCGTGTAGGCTCAGATGAAGCTGCTCACCATAGTTGAAAGAATGAAATGATCCTAGGAGCAACGCGCAGTACAAAAACAAACCACTTCCCTCCAAGGAAAGGTAATGGAAGTCACGCAGAAGTTGCAACCTGTACAGGACGAAGCCTTCAAGGTGTTCGAAGAGATTGATGGACAGGGCTCACAATTGGACCAAGTGGTTTCAACAATAAAACAATGCCTGGAAGGGCCTATTACAAAGCAGACGATCTAGGAGCTCACTGAGCATGAGGCTCAGGTGAAGTAGCAACTCGAGGCCTTTGAAGCAACATTGACCAAACCTGAGTGACTTGGGACGAGTCACAGGTGAGTGTTGGTGGCTTGTTGGCCCTCCACCAAGTTTTGAGGAAACCTTGGTCAGGTTTGGACCACTTTTGAACTTCGACACATTGTCCAAAGAAGGAGTGCCCAGGCGGAGCTGAGATCACGGATCTCACTTTTTTGCAGGCTATGTGGACCTAGTAAGGGGTTCTCTAGGGTTTTTGTAATGGGTTTATGGGATGTCAGCCCATGGGGTTTTCCCATGATTAGGCCTTATTGTAAGGGATTGTAAAAGTATAAATAAGTAAGAATGTATGGTAGAAGTGGATAGAGAAGTTTTAGAGAAGAGTGGAGAGCTAAGTGGAAGTAATGTGATTATATTTATGCAAGGCAATGTATGTGAGTAAGGCTCTGTGCTTGATAGAGAAGTGACTTTGTGCCTTGACCTAGTTTTGGAAAGAGGATTTGGTGCTTAGTGCGCAGATCTCCTCTCTAATGCGAAGCTTGACTCTATGGATTAGTGCAAAGGAGTGAATGAATGTAAGATTCAGAAGAATAATAAAGAAGGCGATGTGGTTGGTGGACGTAGCCCCACACTGGGGTGAACAACATATATCTTGTGTCTTTGGTTTGCTTTGTGATGTGTTGTTTATGTTATGAATCTGCTCAGTGCTTGTATTATTATGTATGATATATAGATCTGTTGTTTCTTAGTGATTTACTTGTGTTAAGGATAAATGAATGTTATATCTAACTCAGTGCTAAGTGCTCAGGATATATAATCATTTATTGTTACTATGCCAATCTATCTTTGGGTATGTTTTGCAATGTTATTAAGATTAGGAAAATAATTCATGTCATATTCTAAGTGTTAATAGAATATCCTGTGAAGTGTTATTATCACAAATATGTGTCCCATCTTGGTTACAAACACCTGTGTCCTATAACCCCCCCTTCTTCTACCTCGGGTGAGACTTCTCCTGCTTCGCAGGTGTCGCCGAAAGGACTGGTAGTTCGGGTTTTGTTGGTTCGTTATTAAGCGTTGAACCCTGGGTCTGCCCTTGTGCCAACAATATCCTTGTAGGTATTCCCTCATCTGACCCAACTTTGCAAACCGAAGGTGAAAATTCCTCTCATTCCCAAAATTTTCAGCCCCATCACTTTCAATGTGACCTATGCCTTCCGCGTGTGTATGTGACCAAATTTGATGGCTTGGATCCCACTAGCTAGGTAACTCAAATGGAACATTATTTCTCTTTGTATGGCATTACAGATGAGTTGTCCAAACTCTGGTATGGTGTTCTCTATCTAGATCAAGAACGTTGGCAATGGTGGCAATGGAGAAAAAATGCTCGCCAAGGGTATGTGGCTTGGACACGCTTTGTGGGAGCACTTTATGAACTCTTTGACATTGACACCAACCATTTAGGTCGTTTGACAAATTTGAAGCAATCTGGCACAATGGAAGACTTTATAACTACTTTTGAGCGATTAGCTTTTCGTACAGAGGGCATGTCTGATGTTTTTTTCTGACAATGTTTTATCAGTGGCCTCAAGGATGAAATTCATGTCCATGTCCTCATGGATCGGCCTTAGATTTGGGTGGAAGCTACTAAAAGAGATAAGGAATCACAATATGTTGTCTATTCCTAAAACCAAAAACCCTCCTTTATTCCTCGCACTAAACTAGTCACTCCCACTCCTCCTTCTATTCCACTAAAGATCCAGAAATTGACCAGGGCTGAAATGGATGAACCCTAATTCAAAGGCATTTGTTATAATTGTGATGACAAATATTTTCCTGGGCAGAAGTTTAAGGAAAAAAATCTTTTTATGGCCATCTCGGAGGATGTTTCAGAAGAGGATGTTGAGGCTCCCCTTGTGTCTACATCACCTGAACCCACTGACATGATCCCGCCCTCAGACCCTCCTGAAGTAGAACCAATCATTTCCCTAAATTCTCTCACTCGCTTCTCTACTCCATAAACCCTCAAGATAATTGGTTACATTAAGCATAGGAAGGTCATCATTCTTGTTGATAGTGGAAGCACCCATAATTTCATTCATCGCCGCATTGCCCAAGAAACTAATTGCTATATCTGTGTCATCAATAATTTTAAAATCATTACTTCCAATGATAGGTCCATGAAATGTGGAGGGTGTTGTGAAAATGTGCGTCTCCAAATTGGTGAGTACCACCTGAAATATCATATGTTTTCTATCGACATGGGCGATTGTGAAATTGTGTTGGGTGCATAATGGCTAAGGACTTTGGGTCCCATTCTCATGGATTTTAAGAAATTAACCATGCAATTCGACTAGGAGGGCCAAAAATATAAGTTCCAAGGAATCACTTTCGGTTCCTTGGAGATCATCAGTTCCCATCGCATGGAAAATATGCTAAAAAAAGGTCATTCTGGCATTATTTCCCAACTCCATGCCATACAAGTCACTGAGACACCCTCTGTTCCGAAGGACCTCCAATCCATCCTCTCTAAACATTAAGTGTTTTTTTCCACTCCTCAGGGACTCCCTCCTTCCCGTGGTGTTCATGATCATTCCATTCCCCTTGTCCCGCGAAGCCTTCCTCCCAATATTCGTCCCTATCGTCATCCCTTTTCCGAAAAAAATGAAATTGAGAAAATTGTTCAAGAATTTCTCAACGTAGGTGTTATCTGCCCTAGTACGAGCCCCTACTGTTTTCTTGTGGTCATGCTCCTTAAGAAATAAGGTTCTTGGCACATGTGTCCTGACTTCCGCGCCCTCAACAAACTCACCATTAAAGACAAATTTCCCATTCCTGTCATTGATGACCTCTTGGATGAATTGAGTGGCACCCAGTTCTTTACTAAACTTGGTCTTCATTTTGGCTACCACCAGATCCGTATGAATGAGGAAGACATTCCTAAGACTTCATTTAGAAATCATGAGGGCCACTATGAGTTTTTGGTCATGCCCTTTGGCTTGTGTAATTCTCCCTCCAGTTTCCAAATCCTCATGAATCATGTCTTCCATCCTTTTCTCCTCCGTTTTTTCTTAGTTTTCTTTGATGACATCCTCATCTATAGTAAAACTTGGACAACCCATCTTGCTCATGTGCATAAAGTTCTCCATCTACTCTCTCAACACCAACTTTTCCTCAAACAATCTAAATGTGCTTTTGGCACCTCAGAAGTCGAGTACTTGGGTCATCTTGTTGGCAAGGCCGGTGTCATGGTGGATCCTAAAAATATTGAAGCTATGCAATATTGGCCTTACCCAAATACTCTCAAAAGCTTGTGTGGATTTATGGGTTTAACTTGTTATTATCGCAAGTTTTTTAAGAATTATGGAAAGATTGCGGCACCTCTGACTGCTCTCCCTAAAAATAATTCTTTCACTTGGACTCCAACAAATTCTCAGGCTTTTCAAACCTTGAAAATGGCGATGTGCACCACTCCAATCTTGGCCCATCCTGATTTCACAAAGACCTTTGTCCTGGAATGTGATGCTTCCGGGAAAGGAATTGGCACAATCCTTATGCAAGAGGGTCGACCTTTGGCCTTTACCAACAAACAACTTTCATAGCGACATTTGGGTAAATTAATCTATAAAAGGAAAATGTTGGCTATTTTGCATTCCGTGGATATTTGGCGCCCTTATCTATTGGGGAAATGTTTCCAAATTAAGAAAGATCATCAAAGCCTCAAGTATTTTATGGAACAATGCCTTTCCTCCCCAGAGAAACAAAAATGGGTGACTAAGCTCTTTGGATATGATTATGAGATCATTTATAGGAAAGGAAAATACAATGTGGTTGTTGATGCACTTTACAGAAAATATGAAGATGAAGGGTCCCTTTTTTCTCTCTCCTTCATTGTACCAGATTGGCTTAAGCTGTTCGCCAGGAATGGCTACACGATCCCAAAAGTTTGCATCTGATACAACAATTGCAGGCCAATTCTCCAGTCTTCCTAGGGTAGTCTTGTTTCAATGATGATATTCGATACAAAGGTCATTTCTATTTAAGTAAACAGTCAAAAATTAAATCCACGGTACTTTTTGAGCTTTATGCTACATCCACCGCTGGGCACTCCAGGTTTACCAAAACCTATGACTGGGTCAAACGTTATTTTTTATGCGATGGTATGAAACATGACGTTCCCAATTTTGTGGTTGAATGTGATGTTTATCAATGCAACAATGGAGAGACAGTCAAATATCCTAGCACACTACAACCTCTTCCGATTTCACCTGCTATCTGGCGGGATATCTCTATGGATTTTATTGTAGGCTTACCTAAATCGGTAAATAAATCAGTCATCATGGTGGTATTTGATTGTCTTTCCAAGTATGCTTATTTATGTTCTCTTCAACACCCATTTACAACATCCACTGTGGATCAAATTTTCATGGATCAGGTCTTCAAGATTCATGGCATGCCTCATTCTATTGTTTCTGATTGTGACCCAAATTTCACTAGCAATTTTTGGCAAGAAATTTTCAAGCTACAAGGCACCCAATTGCATCTCAACATAGCTTATCATCCCCAGACTGATGGTCAAACTGAAGTTGTCAACACGTGTTTGAAAACATATTTGAGGTGTTTTGCATCGGAAAGGAAAAATTAGTGGGCTCAATGGTTACCACTAGTTGAATGGTGGTACAAAACTTCCTACCATACAACTACCCGCATGACTCCTTTTGAAGTGGTATATGGACAAAATCCACTTTCATTTCTCTCATACTTGTCAGGTGTCTCGAAGGTCCATGCGGTTGACTAAACACTTACAGTTCGGGAGGCTATTCTCCATACCCTCAAAGAGAATTTGGTCATGACCCAAAATCGCATCAAGCAACAAGTAGATCAAGGTCACTCTGAACATCAATTTGCAGAAGGAGATCAGGTGTTTCTTTGACTGCAACCTTATAAGAAAAATTCCCTCAAGGCTGACCATTGTCAGAAACTAGCACCCAAATTTTGTGGTCCTTATACCATTCTCAAGTGTGTGGGACAGGTGGTCTATCAGTTAGCTTTGCCCAGTCATTCTAAGCTCCATCCTGTTTTTCATGTTTCATGCTTAAAGAAGGTGATTGGAACTAAGTGCCAAACTCAAACCAACCTTCCTGAGTTGGATGAAGAAGGCTCCATTTGGCTACAACCACAAGCAGTTTTGGACCAGCGTGAGCGTCGTTTGCATCAGCAAACCATCAAGGAAGTGTTAGTCTAGTGTCAAGATACAACTCCAACAGGTGCCACTTGGGAACCAACTACCATTCTACAACAATTTCCTCATATAAAGACTTGATGACAAGGTTGTTTTTAAGGGGGAGGACATGTTAGGGACCTAACCCCTTGTGTAGGTAGAATACTATATTTCCATGTAATAAAGGTCAATATTAATAAGGCCTAGCAAAAAGGAAGAATAATTCCAATGTAAGAAGACCTAATAGAAGCTTCTTCTTATAGAAGGATCTTCCTCTAGATTGTTCTTTTCATAGGCATATTTAGTATAAATAGGAGTCGAGGGTATGAGAAGTTTTGTCTTGGATATTATTGTAATAGGGCTCTTCTCTACTGGAGGTTGCCCCATTGAAGAGGCAAGTGAACATTTCTCTTAGTAATCAAAGTGCTCTTTCTGGTGTTATTATCATATTATTTTGGTATTATTGTAGTGTTGTTCTGGTTATATTGGTGTTTATTTTCCATTTCTAGCTAATTATTTTTGTTTTGCATACTATTTTATATCTGGAATATTACAATCAAAATCAGTTATAAGGGCCATCATGGGCTTAACAACTAGTAGGTCAGATCCCTCAGGAGAGGTAATCCTCCACAAAGGCTATGTGTTGTCCGATCCTTATCTGACCCAGGGTACCTACAAAATAACCCCTCTAAGTAACCTATGTGGTACCTATGTCAAGCAACTAAGCCACCACGATATAACTAATGCGTAGGAGAACAATCGTAAGTCAAGTATACCGTATGGGTAGGGTAGAAAAGCCCAAAATCTCGAAAGCACCACCTCTCACAGAGGTAAAGGTACTATAAAGACCCCCATATAAGAATAGATCCCCATAAATATATCTGATGCTAAGAAGGTATTGGGGGGATATCCCCTCAACCAAATTCACACGACCTCGTGCTTAACTCTGGTGTAAGCGGAGCCTCTTGACATCACCAATTATACAATGGATTTCATCACTCCCTAAGTCAGACACATATGTTGAATTTAATAGCCTTGGAGAAGTTTACTCACAAAATCCTATTCCAAGGCTCTAAATCCTAAACTAGTTTGTGCACCCTAAAAAATAAAATCATTTCTAATCAATTTTAAATTTATCAGCGTTACTTTTAGTGGTCATGTTTACTCAAAAAGGTGCAGAGGTGAAACTGATGATGTTATGACTCAACAAGTAAAATAAATGAATATGAATAAAATGCAAAGTCCTAACTTCAATTCCCAATAAATAATAATCTTTTCAAACATGCAATTTCCAATTTAATTATGTAATTCCAAATAAGATGCAATCTTTCTATACATGTACTAAGATCAATGACAAGAACCCAGAAGATCAAATGCCAATAATGCAAAATGTATATTTTTTGTATTTTCAATATAAAAGAATGAAAATGCAAGGACTGGACAACAACTTGATATAAAGACCCTATTGTATGTAAACAAAGACAAACCAAGTAGAATATCAAGAAGAAAAATCCATCCCAATATGCAAGGACAATCAATGAAAAGGATGATGAGAAAGAAACACCGCCCAAAAATTCAACCAAAGAAAGGTTCCCTATCACTCTGCAGGAACTCAAAAGTCATAACATAGACCTAAGAAGACTCAAAAACCATCAAAAATTACCCAACAAACATCAAACTTAGCAATCAATCAAACAAGGATGAGGTATGTGACTATTCAGATGAAAATTGTGCATACACACCCCCTACAAAATGACAACTCATGTATGTACATGTTTTTCAGGAAACAAACCGCGTATATGTATTGAAACACTGCCAGGTTAAGGATAAGGCAAATAAACTCAAATTCAAAATGAAAAGGGGTTTTCAAGCCATCAAACGACAAGAAACTCAATATAAACGAGAGAAATCAAAGGAGAAAAACACTCCAAACCCCGAAAATAAGATTCCCTCCCCATTATGGTCGCCAATTCTGTTACGAGGAAAATCACTCTATGGCATGGGGTAAACCACGACAGATGGAAATGACTGTAGAAAAAAACTCTAATATCAAGTATGCTATATAAAAAAATATGCTAACAAGACAAGATAAAGAGCCTACCTCGTCCAAACGTTCGATGAAGTCCATCGTTGAGCACTTGACTCAAAGCAATACACTTGCAACTTGTCATCAACAACCAAGATATGCAAGCATATGGTGATAATATATAAAGTTAACACATTCAATAGCATAATCCATCAATATTCATAAAAAATATTCTCATGGAATAACAATTCAAATATTTGCAAGACATTAATTGGACGGGAAAAGAGTATTTCTATTAAAATGTAATCAACAAAAGTGTATGAATGACAAACTTTTGTGTCGGCACATTCGTAACCGAGAAAATAAGTCCCCTCCATTTGGGCCTCCACCACTTCAATCCTCCACCAAAGGAAATATCATATAAGAGAGACAATGAGGTTTTCCATCAAATAGGGAAGAGCTTGGGAGCTGAACAATGTGTTCAGACTTAAAAGGACAAAGGGACACATACTCAATATGAAGGGAATAATTTCTCTAGAGTAACTTTGCTCTCAAAGTTGAATTCTTTCTCCTCCTTTCCACAGCTTGGATATGAACCATTTATATCCTTCAAATGGAACTGAAGGGATGATTCATAATGTTTCCAGTATATGGAAGGTCGAGGATCATGGATCTCGTGACATGACATGGAAACCCGACACCATTTTTTAATTTTGGGCACAAAAATTGATATACACAGGCTGTAATGGTGCAACCTGCGTATACATTGTTGGAGTTACTTCACACACACCTATGATTTCTTTTTCGTAAGGTTTTTCCTTGTTTATTAGTCTTATCCAATATCCTAAAGTTTAGGGATACTATTCCTCTAGGAGAATATTCTCTTCAGTTTTCACTTCAGTTTGACTAGTTGAGTGGAGTCTAGATGCTGCATTGGTTTTGTCACCATGCAATATTGGGATCATCACCAGCTAATGCGCATTGTCCTTGGGATCATCACCAAACTAGTGCATTACCCATGATTCCTTGATCTCCTCCTCACTTCACTCTGTTTCAGTCAGTTAACTGAAGACTGGTAGACTAGTTAACTCATCTAGGTGGAAATTCACTCCCATAATTGCCCAAGAGACTAGACTAGGTGGAAGTTCACTCCCGTAACTGATGGTGTGTGTCCAGATCACTCTAGAACACCACTATGGTGCATTGAATTTACCTCCAGTGTGCATTGGTTTAGTTATACAAAGTATATCATGTCTAAATTATTCATTATTCATTACAGTTAATGATAATTCTTCCATTCTTTCTCTCTTGCTTCCTCTTTCTCAATTTATCTCTCCAAATGTGTGGTATTTTCTATCTAGATATATTCTATGTAGGTTCAACACATTTACATGTTATCAGAGATGATGGACTACTAAGAAAAATCTACACCAAATTTTTTGCAAGTACCAAAGATTGAAGACAATGAAAAAATGGAATTCCCAAAAGAATTCATTCTTACACCTTACAATTACTTTTCATGGAAGGAGATAATAATCATACATCTCTGAACCAGAGGATTGTATAGGTTAACCTTTAATACATACACATAACCGACATCAGCCATAGAAAAATCCAAGTATCTAAATTGAATGGATGAAGCATTCAGAACAATTTGCAGTCTCATCTCTCCCGATCTCCTTTTTCACATATCTTCTTGTAAAACCCCCAATGAATCCTGAACCACCTTGGAAGGGATATTTGGAAAACAAGATGAGAAAAGGGGACACATGATTGAGGTGGAATTTCTCACATTGGATCCAAAAAGCTTCGACAATCTCCAAGATTTCTTTACAAAGTTCAAGGATTTACTGTTGGAACTCAAAGCTTGCGGGGTTGATAAATCTAAGGAGGAGAAACAAATGATTCTCACAATTCTCTCCAAAATTGTTGCTGAATTCTTCTTGTTTGTATCCACATTATGTTAAGTCAAATTCGCCTCTGGAGCCACCTGGAAGATTCCTTCTCTTGAGGAATTTATCGAATCCCTGAGACAAGAGCAAACCAAGATTATCAACATGGGAAAAATCAAAGGTCCAAAGGTGCATGCACTTATTATGCAAGATGGAAGCCATCAATATAAAAAATCTAAAGATAAAGACAAAAGGAAATCTCATGCAAATCTGAAGAAGGAAGGGTACTCAAAACCCTTCACCAATGCCTTCGGATCCAAAGGTGGAAAGGGGATAAAAGGGGAGAAATGCACATACTGCCATAAAGGATTCCATACAGAATCCTCATGCATGTAGAAAAAAATATATATAATGACTCTAATAATTCAACAAAACAACCTTGGATATCGCATCCCCGAGGGTGCCAAGAAGAAGAAGACAAAATATTAGAATCCCAAGAAAGGAAATTCTATCCATGCCTTGATTTCCATCAAATCCTCTCCCGATGCTTGGATCATATATTCAGGAGCATCACATCACATGGCTGCCATAAAAGTAGTCCATTCTTCATTGGATTCATGGAAAGGTCCTCCTATTCTGATGGAGGACAACTCTCCAGTCGAGGTCACCGGAAAAGGAAGGATTGAACTCACCAACAAAAGCTTCGAGAATGTCATGCACATTCCCAAACTTTCCGTCAATATTCTCTCTGTGTACCGGATGACGAATTTCGACACCGGAAATAAATTCATATTCACACCAAATGTAGTGGAAATATATGACATGCAAACCAATTCCATGGTTGCTACCGGTGAGGTAAATCATCAATCTAGATTGTATACATTTTCTGAATTTATTGAAACAAATTCTGCTTTACTGCTTACCCATGCTGATGAAAGTAGTAGGATATGGCAAAACAGTTTCAGGCATTTGAATTTCATATATATGCAACAACTTAGCAAGCAAATATTGGTTGATGGTATACCAACCATCCATTTCTCCAAAGGAATCTTTGAGGGATGTGTTCTTGGAAAACACCCTCAAGAGAAATTCGATAAAGGAAAGACTCAAAGAGCTTCCTCTCCTTTAGATCTAATCCATAGTGACCTCATAGGCCATTTTCCGAATCCATCAATCAACAAAGCGTGGTAGGTTCTTATTTTGGTTGATGATTTCTCATGTTTCACATGGATTTACTTTCTCATTCAAAAATCAGAGGTCTTTCAACACCTCAAAGATTTCAAAGCCCTGGTTGAGACACAGTCAGGAATGAAAATCAAAGTCCTCCAAACTAATAATAGGGAAGAGTATGTCAACCATGATATCGAGAATATTTGTCATGAGGTAGGGATTCAGTTGCAACACACGATTCCCTATACTCAATAGCAAAATGGAGTTGCTGGGTGGAAAAATAGATCTCTAAAAGAGATGGCATATTGCATGCTACATGATAAGTTACTTCCATAGAGATTATGGGACGAAGCACTTAATTGTGCAACCTACATCCAAAAAAACTCTCCCCATAGATTTTTCAAGGATAAGACCCCCTATGAGGCTTGGAGCGGCCTCAAATAGAAAGTGACCCACTTTCATATTTTCGGTTCATGTGCATGGGCCTGGATTCCCTCTAAAAATAGGAAGGCACTTGATCCACAGAGCACTGGGTGTATCTTTGTTGGATACACCGACAGTGTGAAGGGATATAGACTTAATGATCTTTCCTCAAACTGACTCATCATTGAGCGAAGTTTCCAATTCGAGGAAAGTGTCTTGCATGTACCTCAACACCTGCATGCATACACCTTCATTCTTCCACCTTTCTGAGATGATGAGCATGCACATGACGAATATTCTTCAGATGAGAGTTATGATTCATAGGATTCATATGATCTAGATATAGATTCAGTACATTCAGATACAGAGTCAGTGCATCCAGATGCAGATGCAGAGCCACAACAAAGGCCCAAGTGGGCCCAGACTACTCTTCAGGATGCAGGGGATCTTGTTGGTGATCCAGATGATACTAGGAGGACTTGATCTGATTTCGAGGAGCCTCCTATTGCACTCACTTCCACTAAACCATTGCCATCCATGCATCTTTTCTTGGTTCAATATTCAGATCCACAGTCTTATGGCAAGGCTGCTGGAAATCCATTTTGGGAATATTCCATGCAAGAGGAGTACAACTCCCTCCTCGAGAACCAGACTTGGGATATGGTTCCCCTTCCTTTTGGAAGGAAACTTGTCAGGTGAAGATGGGTCTACAGGACCAAGAGAACAGTGGATGGACATATTAGTGTTGGGTATGTGTTATATTCTTTGCATGTGTGTGTGTGTGTGGGTGCGTTAGATATGAAAACTGTAGGTATTCCCCCCCCTGGTTACGCGCAGCATTCGGCACCGGGCAGGTATGCCCCCCCTGGTTACACGTAGCGCCCCGAATTTTGTTTTTGGGCGGTTTTTGCTATTTTTAGCGGATTTTGCTATTTTTAGTTGATTTGTAAATTAATCCCGGATTAAGGGATTAGGGTTTTGGTATCTACGAAATACCTAAAAACATTGTATATATTGTATGGAGAATGGTGAAATT
>SNQJ01S0175765.1:0-20056 GCA_010110895.2 Picea sitchensis | reverse complement strand
AATTCGATATAATGAAAATAAGAAAGGTTTTCCCGGTTGAGGGTTTCCGGTAAAAATCTCTGTGTAATCTGTGTATGAGCCATTGATTAATTTCTGTATTGCTTAAGAATCTATATGCATTGCTTTACTTCGCAGGTTTAAAATTTACAATTAGAAGATACAAAGCCATGCTAGTTTCCAAAGGCTTTCAATAGGTGTATGGCATTGACTATGATGAGACCTTTTCTCCAGTAGTGAAGATGGATTCCATACGTTTGGAATTTTCCATTACAACATACAAGGGATGGGAAGTCCATATGATGGATGTGAAGAATGCATTTATTCATGGTGATCTCTCTGAGGAGATCTATATGGAGTAGCCCCAGGGATTTATGCAGGATTCCTCTTTGGTATGTCGACTGAAGAAATATCTTTATGGCCTCAAGCAATCTTCGAGGGCATGGTATGCCAAGATGGACTCCTACCTGTTGTCAGAGATCTTTGTATGTTGTAAGTCAGACCCGAATGTTTACATGCTCAGGATGATTGATTCACTTCTACTTTTATTTTTGTATGTTGATGATTTGTTGATCATCGGTTGCTCGACTTCAACGATTGTTGTAGTCAAGAGGATTATGCATGATAGGTTCTTGATGACGTACATGGGTCTGTTACACTTATTCCTTGGACTCGAGATCAGACAGGATGCATCATGAATCAAACTGTCTCAGGCCAAGTATGCACGAGATCTCCTTGAGAGATTTCACATGATAGACTGCAAGTATGCTCTGACTCCTTTCCTATCAGGAGTCAAACTTAAGGATGGTGGGGACACTCCACTGGTTTATAGCACACTGTACAGACAGATAGTGGGGATCTTGTTGTATCTCACACACTCTAGACTAGACCTCTCCTATGCAGTTGGCGTAGTTTCCAGGATCATGCAGGAGCCGCATGAGCTACATTGGAAAGATGCAAAGCGTATCCCTCGATACGTATAGGGCACCATCACCTTTGGGATTCACTATGCAATAGAATCTACATTATATCTCATTGGATTCACTAATTCTGACTGGGTTGGCGATAACACTGATCACAAGTCCACATATGGTTACTCACTCAGTCTTGGTTTCGGGCCTCTTTGTTGGTTGAGAAAAAAACAGGATGCTATTTCTCTTTATTCATCCAAGGTAGAGTACAGAGGGGCAGTTAACATAACCATCCAGGCTATGTGGGTACAACATTTTCTCACTGAGCTAGGCATTCAGTTTCATCGACCGATCGTCTTCTGGTGTGACAACTAGAGTACTCTGAAGTTTTGCAGAGATCCATTTCAAAGGCAGCAGACGAAGCACATCGAGATCCACATGCACTAAATCTGGGACTTAGTACACGAGGGGATCATCGACCTACAATTATGTCCTTCAGCAGAACAGACGACAAACATCTTCACCAAGACCTTTACTGAGCAAAAGTTCCATTCTCCGCGAAGTCGTCTTGGAGTGAAGGACACAGTTTCCTAGAAATTGTCAGTTCTTGCTTTTACATACATTGTACCATGAGGGGTAGTTTTTCCCATGAGGTTTTCCCTCTTTCCTCACTTTATTTCAGTGTATCTTTTGTATTTGGGTACCTAACATGGCCTGGTTTTCGATACCCATTCTTTAGTTTCACCATAGTGATGTTCAGGAGGGGTGTTGGAGTTACTTCACACACACCTAGGATTTATTTTTCCTAAGTTTTTTCCTTGTTTATTAGTCTTTATCCAGTCTCCTAAATTTTAGGGAGAAGATTCCTCTAAGAGAATATTCTCTTCAGTTTTCAGTTTAGTTTGACTAGTTTAGTGGAGTCTATATGTTGCATTGGTTTTGTCACCATGCAACATTGGGATCATCACCATCTAATGCGCATTGTCCTTGAGATCATCACCAAACTAGGGCATTACCCATGATTCCCTAATCTACTCCTCACTTCACTTTGTTTCAATAAGTTAACTGAAGACTGGTAGACTAGTTAACTCAGCTAGGTGGCAGTTCACTTCCGTAACTGTGCGAGAGACTAGACTAGGTGGAAGTTCACTCTCATAACTGCTGGTGTGTGTTCATATCACTCTAGACCAACACTATGGCACATTGGATTTACCTCCAGTGTGCATTGGTTGAGTTATACATAGTATATCATGTGTAAATTATGCATTATTCATTACGGTTAATAAGAATTCTTCCATTCTTTCTCTCTTGCTTCTTCTTTCTCAATTTATCTATGTAAATGTGTGTGGTATTTTCTAGCTAGATCTATTTTTTGTAGGTTCAACACATTTACATACACATGTTGTATAGCTGTTAGGGCGCGTATATGTGGAAAAATATAATTTTATCTCTGGGAACTTCAAAAAGGGACTTCAAGTCTGCATAGGGAAATTGAAAAAGGCCTTCTTTGTAAGTTTGCATAGGGTGAGGAAAATATTGCTATAACAGATGAAGGAATATGGATTAATTATGCATAAAACTAGAATTTATGTTCCTAGTTTCGGAGAACTTAGGAATTTGGTATTAAAGGAAATGCATAATGTTCCATATGTTGGACATCCCAGTTACCAGAAAACAATTACAACAGTAAGAAGCCAATTCTTTTGGCCGTGAATGAAAAAGGATGTTGTTGATTATATCACCAGGTGTATGGAATGCCAGAGAGTGAAGGATGAGCATAGACACTCAATAGTTTTTCTACAACCATTACTAATTCCATAGAAGAAATGGGAAGTGATAACCATTGAATTTATAACTAAATTGCCCAGAACATCAAGGCAACATGATTCAATCATGGTAGTGGTTGATAAATTGAAAAAGGGTGCTCATTTTGTTCCTGTAAAAACAACTCATACAACAACTAACATTGCAGAAATTGACATGAAGGAAATTGCTAGGTTGCATGGGATACCTAAGACAATTGTCTTAGATAGAGACACTAAGTTTACTTCAAATTCTGGAAAGGATTATTCAAAGTATTTGGTACAAATCTGAATTTTAGCACAACATACCATCCACAGTTAGATGGGAAGACAGAAAGGGTCAACTGAGTAATTAAAGACATGTTAAGAATGCATGTGATGGATAAGGCATCTAAGTGGGAAGATTACCTGCACTTGGTCAAGTTTGCTTGTAATAATGGGCATCAAGATTCGTTGAAGATGAGTCCATTTGAAGCCTTGTATGATATAAAGTGCAGTACTCTAGTAAGCTGGGACAATCTAGCGGATAGAGTGGTACTTGGGCTGGAGTTTCTCAAGGAAATGGAATACCAGATGGTTAAGATTAAGCATAAATTAAAGGCAGCTCAGGATAGACAAAAGGTTTATGCCGACAAGAATAGGACAACAAGAGAATTTAAAGTAGGAGAACATGTGCTTTTGAAAGTAAATCCCAAGAAGAGCTCTTTGAAGTTGGGCAGTTGTACAAATATGGTAGCCAAATACTGTGGTCCATTTGATATATTGGATAGAATAGGGCCAATTGCATACATGCTTGCATTGCCTGTTTCCATGAATGTGCATAATGTATTTCATGTCTCTTTGCTAAAGAAATATGTACATGATCCTAACCATGTTGTTGATTGACATCTAATTCAGGTAGAGATAGAGGGAGACTTTCAGGTCCAACGAGTGCGAATACTAGACAAAAAGTTCAAAATGCTCCGGAATCGAGTTATAGAGATGGTAAAAGTTCAGTGGACCTGCTACGATCCTAAAGATGTTACCCTAGAGCATGAAGATTCCATGCAGGCAGAGTACCCACAACTTTTTGAATAAATTTTGAGATTTTGATCTTTGTTTTGTATATGCACTTAGGACAATGCCAAAATAAGGGGGAGGGGATGTAACACCTTGGGTTTTGAGCCCCCATATTAAATAATGTATTGTTACATCGCTGAGAGGCCAGAGTGCCCAGACAATTATTAAAAGGACAGTGTACCTAAGAAATGTAATGTGTGATCATTATTAATAATAAATACATCGATGGGTGCTAGACGGATAAGGACTAGAGTTATAGGGGGCTATGATTCCACAAGAAAGGGGGCTAAGGGGATAAGTGATTATTTATTTTATATTACCCATTTTTTATGTAATGGGGGGGGGGAATCAATTACGTGAGCTATTGGGAGAATACCAAGAGGTTCTTGATACCCACGAATTACAAAAACCCGTCCCTGGTCTATGGGAGGTGTTGGTTCATTCATTCATTCTCCCATTGGAAAATACTCTCATTCCTGTTTCCATTCAGGTGTTGTTTCTATTCAGCTCACACACTCATTCACCCATTTTGTTCATTGTTCATCCTTTCTCGTGGATTCTGCACTCTATCCATCCATTCATTCACTCATCTTTCCTCACTTCAGTGTCTTGGATTGGGAAAGGTAGATGAACTGTTGAAGAGCAGCCACGGTTTTGTTGGCTGTAGAGATTGTTGGTGTAGTCCAGCCATGATATGAGGCCTGCATGTCTGAGATGCTTGTCCTGTGACCAAATTTTATCATAGTTGTGAGTCCTGAGAGTCCTAGCATGGAGATTTTGGACCAGCTGCACTGGAGCCCTGAATGGAGAGGGACTACCTGAGGGACTACGTGGCATAGAAGGGCGGAGGTCTCTTCTCTTGGGTGGTGTAGGCTGGGTAGAAGAGAGATGGGTACTTGGATTGTTGTGAGTGCTGGAGAAGCTTGTGAGAGCTTGAGTGCTGACATGTTTGGGAAGCCAATTAATACTCTGGAACTGTCCTTGTGGATTCATAGCCTTGGCTCAGGGGTGACATTGATGTTGATCCTTGATACAACAGTGTCTACAGTTGGGTGGAACATCCTTGGTCTATAGCCAGTTGGTGTCTTCTTTTATAAAAGATATTTTTTCTCCGTTATGGTTTCTTTTCTTATGTATTTATTCTCGTTGTGTATCAAATTATTATACCTAATATTGTACCTATAATATGCATGCTTTCTAGTTAACATTGTGCATGGTATATTGTGCATGTATTTTATCTTGTGGTATGAATCTTGATCATTGCATGTATGTATTTCATGCTTCTTTATTAATTAAGTGTTATCATAGTTTCCAAATCAACCAAGAGATGCATTCTTGGTGTGGAAAGCCTTCCTATGGGAGGATGGGTATGTTACAATTTGGTAACAGAGAACAAATGTAGTGGTGTTTCCTGGCATGTGGGTGGATGGGGATGTTACACTCACTGTTGGCACCAGTCCGAAGGGGAAAGAAGAACGATCGTGGGAAAGAAAGCGTGCAGAAAACTAAAGTAACAACTGGCAAAAGAACAACACGCGCGCATGCAAGAAAGCGTGCACAAAGGAAAGCGACAACTGGAGGAAGAAAAACACGCGCATGGGAGAAATACCTAACGTAAGAAGGGTTAGGGTTTTGGTAATATTCTGTAAAAGGATGAAGATCCCAAAATGCATAAATATAGATACGAAAGTATCATATAGTGGGGGTTGTTGTTAGTGTTATTGTTGTTTTTGAGGGTTAGGATTTGGAGTTAATTTTTGGAGACTGTAACCATGCAGGAGCGTAGGCGATATGTAATGTTTTTAGCAGTATGAACCAATTTTGTAAGCTGTTGAGCAAAGAAGATATGAGGGAAGGTGGATCTGAGGTTTAGACCGCAGGCTGTAGAGCTTGGTGCGATCTAGTTCGCCTCACATAGATCTTACCTAGTTTTGTGGAGAATTGTAAGCGCATGGTGCAAGAAATGCAGAACTTCCATAATAAAAGATCCAAGAGCCAAATCTTTGTGGACATATCCCAGGAGGGGGTGAACCATGGTAATACTTGCATAATGTGTTGAATGTATGCATGTCTCTACTTTCTTTCAACACTTAATGGTTAAGCTTGATGAATGAGTTAATACATTGTTATGAATCTGTTTATACTTTGCTGGAATTAAACTGTGGGATATACATATGTGACTTCAAGGAATAAGTAGTTTACCTTACAGCTCACGATACCTGGCTTTAATAAAGAAAACCCTATCACCTATTATGTCCTAGGCTGTAAACACATGAGTCTTACAGTCACCCATTTAAAGCTATCTCGGGTGAGATTGCACAGTACCTTCCAGGTGTTGTGTTGCCTTCTAGATTACCAGAAAGGCCGATAGTTTTAGAGGCTTTCTTGGAACCCCAAATGGCTTGAACCCTGGGTCAATAACTCATACAACCCAAGAAGGGAAATAGTAACCAACATTGGTTCTGCGCTGGTTCCTGTCGAATTGCATCCTTTCATGTTTTTGTTCCTCCTCGAGTGACTATGTTGATGTTCAGTTCGTCATCCCTTGCTTCGGCTGAAATCCACTGAACATTCTGGTTATTTTGATTCCTTTTTTCCTCGATCTTTACAAGTAATGTCGGACATTCCTCCGTATCATGGTCTGATGCGTGACAATACATACAAGTCGCTGGTGGTAGTGGGCACTCACGTGCATAATGTCCTGGTTGCTGGAAATTGTGACTTGTTATTGGTCCTCTATCGTGTCTGAAACCTCCTTTGGCTTGTCATGCTCCTCTATAAGTTGTGCTATCACCTCACGACGTGTTATATTGTGGTCCCTAATTATACTGTGTGGTATTGTACTAGGGCTGTGTCGGGTTGTACTGGGGCTGTGCGTTATTGTACAGTTGCGGCACAGTATTATACTGTTGCTGCACGGTGTTTTATGGGGATGGGGCTTGAGTGAACTATGGTACTGCTTGCCCAGTCATCATTTCTTCCTGTACCCTATATGCATCTGATTTTATTTCCCACATCAACTCCATAGTTCTGCAATCTTTGTCGTCATGGCCAACTGACTTGCAAAAGGTGCAATACAAGTTCTTTGGAACTCTTTGGTATTTCTTCATCATCGTGCAGTGGTAAGGGTCATGACCCGATTTCTTGCATATTTCGCACCATAATCCTACCTATGGTAGTGGGTTTGGCATCCTCATCACCATATATTGTGCGAATGTTGGGCATTCATTCTTATGGTGTCCTTCCGTCCTGCAGGTAGTGCACCAAACGACTTCTTGTTTGTCCTTGTTCTTATTTTGGTTCAGATGAAATGTTAAGTTCTTCAAATCCTCCTTCAGTTCTTCGATAGCCGGGTCCATCTGTTGGTACTGATTCTCTTCCAATTGTAAGGCTACCTGCAAAGCCTCCACCTCCGTATGAAACTTCTATTGTTGTAATGGATATTTTAAGTGTGGTAGTAGTGAGTTGAAAAACAGGTGTCGATGCTCCATATCGATCATAAGGTATTTTAACTTTCCTTTTAATCGCTTGAATCTTTGATCAATCTCCCATACTGATTCTCCTGGTTTCTGTCTTATTTCAATCATCTCATTCATGTATTGATCCTCTGAGCTCGGCTTCTGGAACTCATTTATAAATAGTTTCTTAATGTTGTCCAGTGTCCTTATTGTTACAGGAGCACTGTTCGTGTCTAGACTCATGTACCAGTCTAGTGCTCGGTCTCTTAGCGTGATCGCTAGTTGCACGAGTTTGGTGTCTTCATTAGTGATCTTCTTTGCTTCCCAGATCTTTGCGCAAATGAATGGATGCTTCTCAAGGTATTCTATTGCTTCTCCTCAAAAATCTAGTAATCTAATAGTAGGATCGTGTCCTGCCATTCCAAATACTGAGCTACTCCCTCCTCCGCGTGGTGTAGATACTTGACTAAGGTTTCCTGAACTGGATCCTCTAGTTGTTTCTCCTTGTGTAGATGTACTTCCTATTGTCAGACTTCCTTTGAACTTTGGTTGTCTAAACGGTGGTGTTATTTTTGGTGTATTGGTCACACATGGGTTTATGGGTTCCACACTGACATTAATATGAAAGGGATGGATGCCTTCTCCTCCTGTTCTTGGGCCTCTTGTTTTCCTCTCATACATGGTGCACAGGATTTCCTCAATCTGCTCCACATCCCAGAGATCCTCTACCTCTTCCTCATCACTTGCGAATCCCTCCCTCTCGGCTACGACTCTCTTCTTGGTATTCACCTTATATTGGTAGGGTGCTCCACTACGTGTCGTTCTTGATGACGACTGTCGGTTGTGGAGCCTGATTATCTTCCTGATTCAGAGGTATTTTACTTTCAGCCGTGTTTATACCCCATGAAGTATTTACACCCCAGAAGTATGTACACCCTTCCACGCGGGGGAGTGCAGAGGGAGGGTATCCCCTTTGCGGGGTCCGAGGGGGATATCCCCCTAGATGGCAGGTCTGGGGGCAAGCAAGCCCCCAATGAGGGTTCGGGGGTGAAGCCCCCGAAGGAAAAATTGCCTTGTAAATGTATATTGTAATTTCATTGTAAATCTGGAACGTTCATTATAAGGTCCCAGATCTAACAGTAGAAATTATGTTAGGGGTTTTTTCCCTAGAAGGAAACCCTCTTTTATGAGGGAAATGTATTGCGGCTATGATCGATGGAGAATATTGTATTATGAGATAGGAGACTATGAGAGAAAGAAGAGGAAGTTACAACGGATTTGTTGTAGGTTGTATCCCTTCATATGATGGATAATAATAAAGGAATGACCTAGTAATTTCTCTGGTGGACGTAGCCCACACTGGGTGAACCATGTAAATCTGTGTCTCTATTGTATTGTGTATCTTCTGTGTTTTTTTTCCGCATTTGTTTTATTTTATTGCTCCACGGTCCTGTTTTTCTAACAACGCCAAGGTCCACTTAAGATGGTCTTCATCCATCAAGATCGGGTCCAAGGGTTCCTCCTCCTTCTTCTCTTTATCCTGCCCTCCTTCCATTCCTCCTCTCTCTGTCAGTGCTTCCCCCCTTCCCCCATGCATGCAGGGAAGTCTAGCTATCTGATTCCATTGTCATTACACATTTTTTATATAGCAATATCTTGATAGAAGTCTATAGTGATCAAATGTACCTTCCTCTGGGTCCTCGTAGGAACTCTTGCTCGACTGTGATGTATGAATTTGTTGTGTCTACTGCAAATTCTGTGATAAATCCTACCACAATACTATCAAGCCAAAAGTCGACTGCGTGGGTGAATTTGTTGTTCACCTGCTGCAGCTACTGGATCTGTACTAGAGTCCAATCTAGCTATCAAATCCAGTTCGTCGCGTGGTTATCCTTTAACCTTAAGATCCACTCCTGTAGCAGATGCAGAAAATCATAGAAAAATACTTCATGTAAATACGTATTTATCTAGGTATTTACGCAGTATGATCCTGGGGTTTCTATTGTCTTTTTGTGCAAACTTGAGCTCTTTAGTTCTCAACCAACCCTCGATTTCTTCTCTCGTGGGGTTCC
Organism: Picea sitchensis; assembly: GCA_010110895.2. Lineage (NCBI taxonomy): Eukaryota > Viridiplantae > Streptophyta > Pinopsida > Pinales > Pinaceae > Picea > Picea sitchensis. The sequence continues at coordinate 10,757 of SNQJ01S0175765.1, read as the reverse complement.
AAGGTCTCAACATTGCCTTCTAACAGCTCATTGCTCTTTTGTTCCGCTCCTTCGGTTCTTATTCGTTCTATCTCATCTACTCAGTTCTCTCTTGTTTCTCTTAACACGACAACATAACCATTTGTTGGTTACTATTTTCCTTCTCGGGTTGTCTAAGTTATTGACCCAAGGTTCATGTCATTTGGGGTTCCAAAAAATCCTCTAAAACTATCATCCCTCCTAGTAAACCAGAAGGAAACAAAACACCCGGAAGGTACTGTGCAGTCTCACCTGAGATAGCTTTCATGAGATGGCGAGAACCAAAACACACCATCTTTTGTACCACACCACAGCCAGGAGGAGAAATATATCGCGTCCTGAGATTTTCTCCACTAGACAAGCATAAGAGGGAGAATGGAATCATATTCGAAGCTTACCTACGGGAGATACAAGAATCCATCATCCAAGCATGGAGAATAACACCAGAGGCTGTCGCACGATACAGGGCAATCGCCAATTTCTGGGCTAGGTGACAAGCCATGTGGATACAACCAAGGCAGGATCTGGATAAACAATGGCTACAGATGCTCTACTGTGTCACCGAGGGAGATATCTACATGATCATCAGTGAATGGCCTGATGAATGGAGGATTCCAACCATACCCAGAGAAGTGTCGGGACAAACAACAGAAGGAGGGGCTACGTAGGCGGAAACAGAGCCTCCACAAATACCAATACCCAAGAAATGAAGAACGGACCAAGCCAATTTGACTCAGGTAGATGAAGGCTCAGAGAAACCAGGGACCTAGAAGGGGAGGAGAGAAACCTCTCATTCGACCAATGGATAGCGGAAAATGACTGAGGGAGCATAGGAAACCACATCGAACCCCATCGCATAGGAATTAGGGGGGACTAAGAGACCAGCGGTATAGGAAGAAGGTGCGCGCAAGAAAATGAAGGCACAACGACCACCACCATACTACAAAATCATGGAGGATGATGGAGAGATGATTGCTAGAATGGTCCAAGACTGCCTTGCAGAGGATTTCGATCATGTCGTGCACCACAGGGATAAAATGCAGAGGGAACTGACAGAAATGGGATAGCTCCTTAAGAAATTCAGGGAAGACCAAATCACGAGTAGCAGTAGAGGCATAGATCCATCGACCACACAGACCTCAGAAAGGGTGGAGGTAGAAGAAAGCGACCCAGTTCTTTCAATGCCACATGCACATTCCATGGTCTACATAAAGCCTAGCATGTTGTGAATGGATGAAATTGTGGGACAAACACCACTGAAGGATTTGGATCATATCCATTTGGTCTTTAAATAGATGCCATCAAGAGAATTATACAAACTATAGGTTAGCGTCGACCACGATATGCAATCACGAGCACATAAAAACTTAGTCGAGCTACAACAAGCAACAAAGAAGTGAGAAGCGTTGGAAATAGTTTGTGCACAAGACAAATATGAAACTCAGGAGGAGAAAGAACACATAAATGAGTTGGAACACAGAGTGGAAGAAATATTTGGGAAGCTTTCAACTACTGTGCAAGGAAATGAATTCCCAGTCATAGAAAAGATCGACCAGATTACGCAGACAATTGATCAGTATCAGAAGGAGATCGAGACTCTCCGCGGACAAATTAGACCGACAAATCCACCAGCAGTGAATGAGAAAAGGAATCAGGAAGCAACAATGCAACTGCAGGAGCTAGAAAAACAGGTCATCAGGGAAACTGACTTGTTGTATAAAACAACGCAACTTTGGACAAGGATGGAAGAGGATCCACAGGTCCAACACTAGGACAAGGAGGAGGAGAGGATCAATGAAACGATCCAAGAACTCAAGCAACGACAGGAGACCATACCAATTCCAGAATAGGTCAAGCGAATGCAAGAGTTGAAGAAGATACAGGCAGAACTTATCACTGCACAAACACAAAAACATGAGCGTCAGGCTCAAATAGAACCATTGCAGGAACAGGCAACAGAAGTACTTGCGTGGGCAGAATAAGCCAGAAAACAGACAACACAGACTTAGCTAGAATTCTCAGGACTGATGAACAAGGAAGTGGCAGCTTAGACAGTTGACACCATCAAGGAGAAAACTGCGCAGGCACTGACAAAAGAAGCAGAGTTGCAGGAACAGTTCTAGATGATCACCAAGGAGATCGAGGAAGCACAGAGAAATTAGGTGACTCGGGACGAGTCACATGTCAGTGTTGGAGGCCTTTTGGCACCAGGCTGAAGGGGAAAGAGGGGCGATCATGGGAAAGAACACGTGTAAAAAACTGAAGTAACAACTGGAAAAAGAACAACACGCGCGCATGCAAGAAAGCGTGCACAAAGGAAAGTGACAGCTGGAGGAAGAACAACACGCGTATGGGAGAAAGACCTAACGTGAGAAGGGTTATGGTTTTGGTAATGTTATGTAAAAGGATTAAGATCCCGAAATGTATAAATATAGATATGAAAGTATCATATAGTGGGGGTTGTTGTTAGTGTTATTGTTGTTTTTGAGGGTTAGGCTTTGGAGTTAAGTTTTGGATACTGTAACCACGCAGGAGCGTAGGTGATATGTAATGTTTTTAGCGGTATGATATGATTTTGTAAGCTATTGATCAAAGAATATATGAGGGAAGGTAGATTTGAGGATTAGACCGTAGGTTGTAGAGCCTGGTGCGATCTAGTTCGCCTCACGTAGATCTTACCCAGTTTTGTGGAGAATTGTAAGCGCGTGGCGCCAGAAATGCAGAACTTCCATAATAAAAGAGCCAAGAGCCAAATCTTTGTGGACATAGCCCAGGAGGGGGTGAAACATGGTAATACTTGCGTAATGTGTTGAATGTATGGATGTCTCTACTTTCTTTCAACACTTAATGGTTAAGCTTGATGAATGAGTTAATACATTGTTATGAATTTGTTTATACTTTGCTGGAATTAAACTGTGGGATATATGTATGTGACTTCAAGGAATAATTATTTTACCTTACATCTCATGGTACCTGGATTTAATCAAGAAACCCCTATCCCCTACTCTGTCCTAGGCTGTAAACACCTGAGTCTTACAGTCACCTATTTAAAGCTATCTCGGGTGAGACTGCATAGTACCTTCCGGGTGTTGTGTTGCCTTCTGGATTACCAGGAGGGTCGATAGTTTTAGAGGATTTGTTGTAACCTCAAATTACATCAACCATGGGTCAATAACTCAGACAACCCAAGAAGGGAAATAGTAACCAACACTCACCAAAACCTTTGAAGCATTTAAAAATTTCCCATTAATGGCATTACCTTGGTAATTTTGATACCGACACCACATACATGACAAATATATATTTGAATTTAATGCAATAAATATTTTAAACTTCATGAGCCACCACATATCCTCCACATGATTTCAAAATTTAACTTAATTTTCCATCCTTTTCTTATAATTTTGAAAATAATTTGAATGTATTATCATGTGAAAATTTCCTTTGAAGGATAATTACTAGTGTAGTATCTACCATATCATGGAAGCTCCATCTAAGTAACATTCAAATGTGCAGGAAACCTGCATACTATGAGAGCACCTATTATTCCCCTGAAACATTCATCATATTGTTAGTTAGGCTTAAAACCTTTCAAAAATTTTGCTGAATTTTAGTATTCATAGTCATTCAAATTCATTAAAGGTGTGTTTCATTTGAATTGGTTGTTTTTATTTGAAATTGCATTTCAAGGGGACCCTAACCATAAATGATCTCATCCATGTGATTTATCATTCTAATGTAAGTTATTTCCTAGTAATTATAGGCATATTCATTTTGGCCTCATGTTATAGTCTCTAGTACTTCAAATCAGTGAGTATCACCAACCTTATCCCTATTATTAGGTATTCCATTCAAAATAATCCTAGCTAGAGCTAGACCCCCAACACAGTATATGAGATATTCTCTTGCAATCATTTTTATTTTGATTTGAATGTATTACTTGTTACCTGATGGGAAACTAAATACCTTATAAATATCCTTCACCTTCGAGAAGCTTGATCCCAAGCCTATCATAATTTCCATAATATCTACTTCAAGTGAACTAGGCTTGCATTGAGATAGTCAAATCAAGTTAGTCATGCACCTATATTTCCTTCAAAAGAAGATGTTTCTTAATTCAAGGTGAGCATTGTCTTAGTTATGAACTACTTATCATGAGACCTAGCCTAGACTTCGCTTTGGAATATTTAAATTGTGTTAATTTTATCTCAACTTTAAATTGAGTAAGTTTACTAATATTGCTAATGTTTCATGTTGTTTAAAATAGGTGGACTACAAACTTTAATACATGGCTCCTAAGAAGTCAATGAAGAAAATGTAGAAAAATAAGAAAGTGAACGTTGAAATGGAATCCCAACTAAACAAGTATATCTATAATGATACTTCAAATCATACTATCATTGATAATTCTTGTTAGTGTGGAGAAAAACTTTGGTTGATTAAATATGAATTAGGGATTCCATTATTAAATGATCCAACTCAAGAGTAGTAAGAAGAGATTGATTTGGTGAGTAACATTCAAAAATCATATCTACATAATGTTGTTTCCAAGCCTAGGGTGTTTACTTGTGCTAACTTGATCTAGTGGGTTATTGGTCATGATAATGTTGATACTAAGAAATGCATAAATGACCAAGGAAAATGCATTGCATCTTTCATGCCTAATGACGTGGAGATATGGTACAAATTGTAAGTTTTAAACCCTTTCGAGTCAAGCAATGCATATATATTATTAAGAAAACAAAATGTAAAACAATGGTGCACAAAAAATACAAATTTTTTTACCTTGGCAACACTTAATTGAGAAAAATAAAAAAAATCTTTGAGCCACACCTCTATATTCTTCATTATATTAATTTGACCATTCAAAATACAACATTTAGGTATTTTGCATCATGGAAAACCCTAATACATTAACTTGAATTACATTATAACCCTAATCCTTTAACCATGATTATATTACAATGGGTCAAAAACCATTGGTTAAAAAATCACAAAAATAGGTCAAAAATGAACCAACCCCCCCACTCTCCCCACTAGTGAAAATATTGGATATGTTCTTGGAACAACTAATGCCTCATGGATGAATGCATAATCCAAATGAAAATAATATAACACATCTCGAACATTCTCCCATTTGTTATTTTCTTTGTAAAACAAGGATTCCCATGATTTATAAGGTCACAAATTCAGGAAAATAATGCCCATTGCTTCTCTACACCAAGAAAAATTCTCAATACAAATAGACTTCCTAAATAAGTTTTCAAAATTCTTCAAGGTATCAACCTTCTCCATCAACAACTTCTCGTATTCAACCGTGTCTCTCACAAAGGGGCATTGCACATCAATCTGAATAATCTTAGAATGACGAGTAGTGTTCTTTGCCACAAAGATTGATTTTTGGCTATCATATTATAACCTTACAAGTTGTGATACAAATATAATACTTGAACACAATATATGCAACCATACTACTTCATTACTTGCATGAGTGACTATCGTGTATTCATATTATGTAGTTGAAAGTGAAGCTACAATGTGTCTCTTGATCATCCAATTGATTGTTCCTCCAAATAGGTTAAACACATAACCACTTGTAGATATTCTACAATTAGATCTCCATCCCAATCTACATCAAAAAATCCCTATACATATATCACTCTATCTAATGTAGGTCTTCCTTGGTAACATATTTCATAATTTATAGTGTCATGGAAATACCCGAAGCCCCCATTTACAATAGTCTAGTGCTCCTTCCTTGGTTTTGACATATATCTACTCAATACTCCCAATGTATGGGAAATATTTGGTCTAGTAAAAACCATGGAATGAATAAAACTAATGACATTAGTGGCATAGGGAACATAATACATGCCATATACCTCTACTTATGGCTTAAGACACTATTCTACATATAACTCTACACCTATAAGAATAGGAACCTTGACTATATTACATTCCTATATATTAAACCTATGCAAAATATTCTCAACATACATCCTCTAGTTTAGACAAAGTTTCCTATATGCATGATCACTTTTAATCTCCATGAGTTTTTAGCACCAATATCCTTCATGTCAAACTTAGAATATAGTTGATAGTTAACCTCCTTGATGATATCTTTTTTGTTTCTAATTAACACCATATCATCAACATACAATATTATATAAATAAAGAGATCATCAACCTTCTTAGAGTACACATAGTGACCTACCTTTCTTCTCACAAATCTCAATCCTATTATGTAAGTATCAAAATTTTGATACCACATTCTTGGGGATTTCTTTAAGAAATATAGGGACATTTTTAACTTGCAAACCAACTCATTCTTACCCTTCATTTTGAATCCTTTGGGTTGTTCCGTGTAGATTTATTTTTCCAAGTATCCATTTATGAACATCATCTTTACATCCATTTTTTATACTTCTAGATCAAATGTTGCAACAAGAGTCAATATAAATATAATGGAAGTCAATTTTACAGCAGGGGAGAAAATATCACCAAAGTCAATTCCTTTGACCTAGGAATATCCTTTTGCTACCAAGCGAGACTTGTACTTCTCCACTCTTCCTTTTGAATTGAACTTCTTCTTGAAAACCCATTTTCTACCAATAAATTTTATTCCATCAAGCAACTTGACCAAGTCCTATGCCTCATTTTTGTCTAAAGTTTCCATTTCTTCAACCATGGCCTTATTCTAGAGTTTACCTTCCTTGGAATAAACTGTACCTCTGAAATTTATAGAATCATCATCAATAATTGAGAGATTTAAAAAAAAAAAAAAAAAGGTGGACTATACCTTTCTATTTACCTTCTTACTAAAACAAATCTCCTCAAGACCAGGGTTTGTAGTTCATCCTCTTCATATGATTCATTTGAATCATCTTCATAAATTAAGTTAGATTCTCCATTCTATAACTCAAATTCTATTTTCTTTGGTTCTCCTTCTCTTCATTCATGTTCATGCTTGGGAGTACTTTCAATTTCTCTAAATATCAAATCATGACTATAAATAGTATTCCTTATTATTGGATTCCAAATTTTGTATCCTTTTATTCTATCTTTATAAACAATGAAGATACATTTTTCTGCTTTATTGTCTAGCTTGCTCCTTTTCTCCTTTGGATAATAAACATAAGCATCACTACCAAACAATATAATATGTACAAGAGAACGTTTATTACCAATACATGCCTCACGAGGAGTCTTATCAACTAGTGTTGATCTAGTCGATCAATTGATTAGATAAAATGCAATATCTACTACCTCTTCCAAAAATTTATGTTCTATGTTTGCACCGTTGAACATACTTCTTGCATTTTCCTTTAGTGCCATATTCATACTTTCTACAACTCCATTCTATTGAGTTGTCTACGGAGATGTATTTCATTGTGCTATTCAACACTATTTTTAAAATTGCTTAAACTATTTACCACAACACTCTCCTCCATTATCAATCCTTAACACTTTTCTTTCTTCCATGTATAGTTTTCTACAAGAGCCTTAAACTATTTGAATTTTTTGAAAACCTTGATTTCTTCTTTAAGAAATACAACCATGATTTCCTAGAGAAATCATCTATAAATGAGACAATGTACAAAGATCCTCCCCGAGATGGAACAAGTACAGGCCCAAGCACATCACTATGTATTATCTCTAGGATCCTTTTTTCCATTGTAGCACCAAATGGTACTCTCACTCAATTCTATTTACCATATACACAATGTTCATATAAATTAAAATCTAAAGAACAATCAAATATACCTTCAACCATACCTTTACTATGCAAAGCACAAAGGCCATTCTCTCAAATATGTCCCATTCTCTAATACTAAATCATTGTCTTCTCTATATGAAGAGTAGTAGTTCTATCAATTTCATTCTTGGGAACAATGGTATTGTTACACCCATAAAAATAGTTCTTCTCAATATCTTGTATAAAGTTCCAATTCGAACTACCCTCAACAACACCATTTCTCCTCAAACCATTTTGCATGTATCCTTTTAAAATATTGTGTGCACACTTGCATCACTCATATTACTCATAGATATCAATTTTTTGGCCAATCTTGGAATATGCAAAACATTGGAAAGTATTTTAATGCTTCCATATTTAAACAACAACTAAACCTATCCATGTCTTATGATTTTGGTTGTTGAACCATATCCCCGAAAGACATCATCTCCATTATACTTTTAATATTCACAAAACCATTCCCTATGAGGAGTCACATGAAAATATTCACTTGATTCAATCAACCATGCATCATAATATGAATTTTTTCTTGTAGATGTCATGTATGCATCCCCTCTTTCCAAGGAGACCTTCCCCTGCGAAGAATGTGAATCATTAGATCCCTTTATCTTATCATCATTTTTTATCTACAATGTTTCTTATAATGTCCAACTTTATTTCATTTCCAACATTTCCTTATAGATTGTCCTAAATATTTATATATGCCTTAAGATTTAGATGTTCTCCTACAAGACTTATTTTAATTTCTATCTACAGGGGAACCTCTCACAAATGAGACATCCTTGGTATGATTATCCATGGTTTTATACCTCATCTCTTTTCATAATATGGATTCAACCACATCATCAATATATAGGTTGTATTACACTCAATAGCTACAACTATCCTATCCCGTGAATTTGGAAAAGAACATAACTGTAGACTAATGCACTTATATTCTTTAAAATTTTTAATATCAATGAACAACTAACTTACTACGGTGTTAAAGGCATTGAGATTATTTGTCACAAAGTTTCCATCATTCATCATCAAGAGGTACAACTTCTTTCAAAGGAAAGTTTTTTACCAAGGACTTAGGTTGATACACAACCCCTAACTTATCCCATAATTCCTTGGTTGTGGCTGCGCCTAAGACATTTAGTAACAACGAATCTAAAATGCATAACTAGATCATACTCTTTACCTTCTTATCCAAATTCATCCAATCTATGTATGAAATACATGCAGGTACAATACTAGGGTCCATAAAGCTCGTCGTTCTTTATCTATAAGAAATTCTTACATCTTGAGCTTCCATAGCTCATAGCTTTGACCATTAAATTTCTCATATATATTCTAGAACTGATTTCCATTTTATTTCACACAATAATAATTGGTGCAGAGATCCCACTAAGCCAATTTTATCGTAGACCCAATATAAACTTGCTCTACTAAGAACAAGCTAAATCCTAGAAAACAAATCCACCCCCCTTGAGCCAAGAACCACACTATGATACCAAATGTAAGTTTTAAATCCTTTCAAGTGAAGTAATGCATATATTATTAAGTAAAACATAAAATAAAAAAATGACACACATACACAATACATAGAGATTCACCTTAGAAGCCCTTAACTAAGAAAACCAACAAAACTTAGAGCCACACCTCTATTGTTTTCATTGTATTAAATTAACCATTCACAATACAATATTTAGGTATTCTACAACGTCCAAAACCCTAATTTGTTAACTCAAATTAGATTACAACCCTAATACCTTAAATGAGATTAGAATACAATGGGATGAAAACCATTGGCCAAAAAAACACAAAAATAGGGAAAAATGTATCAACCCCCACCCCTCACTAGTGTGGATATTGGATTTGCATCTAGCATAGCTAGCACCTCATGTTTGAATGCATAGTCCACATGCAAAAAATATAACACATCTTCAACACAAATTTCCTTGAGTGGAGTGGTATTTGACTTACCATTGGGTAGGAGAATTTGCTCGTACAAAAAACCATCATAATATTATTATTGATTGGTATAACGAGGGTAAAACTTTAAAGTCTAAAGCTTAAAGAATTTATCCCAATACCAACCTTAGAGCTCTCTTCATGTATGTAGTATAGTTTATTAGTAGACTATATGGAGAAAATGAATCTAATCATCTCAAACAAGTGTTTGTGTCCCTCGTTCACACCATTGTTACAAAGGGAGACATGTTTAATTAGGCTTCCACATTGTCACTTACATTGAGTGAGGAAATTAACCAAGCTAAATTTCCTACATCAAATCTCCAACTAGAAATATACATGTCATCTTACCTCATTTATATTATGTGTCCCTAATGCATTTCCTAGAATGGATTGGATGAAAACTTCAATATGTCCTCCAATTCATGCATACTACCAAATTTTGTGGGAACATAAGTAATACACCATTACACACATATCTATGATTGTTTTTTTGGCTCCCTTATATGAATTGATATTTTGCAAGAAATGCCCAAGAATGTCAATGGAAGCCATACATGTTTTGTTGTCAACCAATGATTTCACATTGATGACCACTCCACCTATATTAGAATTTATGGAGAAATTTCAACTCCTCATACTCTTCTAGCTCATGTACATGATAAGTTAGTTCTCCAAACAATTGCCTACTAGATAACTCTCCATGGATTTAATACTTTATTGGATCACTAACAAAAGGATTTATTCCCTCCAATCCAATAAACACCAGTATGTATGTTTTAACCAATTCCATATGGGAAATATGGAAGGAGAATATATGGAAAGTTACAAGTTCGAGAAAAAAGGATTTAGAGGTGTTGGCGATGGAAGTCACTCCTGGATTGTAGCAGGAGCAGAGCCCAACACCCATCAGTTTATGTCTTGATTTGTTTATAAAAAGGGGGTGATCGAATGGAAGTTAACTCAAAACAATATTGTTTTAACTCCAAAACTAGGCCAAGCATGCATGGGCAAGTGAGGTCTTAGA
>SNQJ01S0175764.1:0-20056 GCA_010110895.2 Picea sitchensis | reverse complement strand
TCAGCCAGAGAGTGCCATGTTATCTACTGCACAGTCAACATGCTGATGTCAGCGTTGACTTTTTGACCAGTTGACCTTTGACGTTTTACCTGTTTGGGCTTCCGATCAGAACGCGATAACTTTTGCATACGGAGCCCGTTTGACAAAGTAAATATACCGCCAGAATTGGGAAGACGAGGCGGACGCAATGGCATTGGTTTCATCGAATTATGAGCACTTTCATTTTTGAGCATTTTTCAAGCCCTATCAGGCTTCTGGATTCGATTTCGGATCAACGTACATGTGGATTACTAACCTCACCATCATTAAGAGAGGAATAAAATGATCAAATGACTCTCTTCAAATACTTATGGTCAATTTTGATAAAATATTCACTTAAATTCTCTCCAAATGTGCACAACAATGACTCTTCCAAGTTAGCATGGACATATCTTGAGATTTCTCTTATTCAATAGACAGATATTGAACAAATATGAGATATAGAACGACCTCCATAATACAAACTATAATCCATGTACATTATGTTGTTATCATGAACTGAGTTGAATATCATTTCGATGTAAAATTAAATAATTGGTCCTTAAGCTAGATGGGTCTTTCATTCTACGAGAATCGAATTACTCTTATAAAACATGACCGACATTTCAAAATTTCTTTATAAATCTTTTTATGTTGTAGACAAACCATAGCTCGATCATTCATTTGACATAGTTAATAAAACTCTTCTAAAAACACTTTGAAGTCATCGCATACTTGGTAAATCTGCGACACCCTTTCAAAAATTGTTTATGAGTAACTTCGCACCATGTGTTATCTATTGGCTTGTTATATTTGTTTATATAGTTATAGAATAGTTATATAACTATACTTAACTGAAAGTGGTCGGGGTGTAGTTTTGTTTATGATCCAAGGATGTAGTTGTTGAACCCCCTATGAATTAGTTCCAAGAAAGCATCTGTTCACGTAAGGAATAAAGGTTCTTGTAGTTTTAGTAGTTGCTTGTAGTTTTATTTTTATTTTTATTTTCATCTACCATACTGTATCGAAAAGAATGCATTTCATTCCCAGTGATATTCTCAAGATAAAATAAAGGAACAAAGGGGCTCCCTTGAGAACGGAGGGGGAGGAACGAAGGGAAGAATCGACGAGGAATAACCTCCAATCGCGAAAGATCTTCGTTTGTAAAGCAGAAGTCCCATTTATTTGATAATAAAATTGGATTATGGAATTATTGAACACAACATCATATCAGTTATAGAATTGTATAGATTGTTGTTACCTTACTACTGTAATTACATGTGACCTCCTCATTTTAATTTTTTTTTCCATTTATAAAATAATAATTTAAAAAGAGGATTAACACAAAATTAAAAAACAATTATATAAGGACTTAAGGACACATTCTTTAAAGCATGCAATGCTTAACAACATGTCCATCTGTTTTTCCTCCATGATCCCCATGCACCTCCTCCACTTGGACTGCATCCATCACAGTGACCTAGGTTCAATGCCCATCTTGGCTCTGATATCACTCTTTTCCTTTGCGAGCGAATAGCTCTGCTCAGACAAGCCTTGGTACTTAGCTCTGCTCAAACCTTAGATTACTAGTAGACTAGTTGAAATTGATTGCGGGTGGGCAAACTGGTTGAAGAAAAACATGACAGAAATTTGGAGCCAATACGCATTCCACATTCAATACGCCGCATCAGTTCATGCAAAAAGAATGAAACTTGCGTGAACCACTTCTTCATCTTTGGTCTTGTAGTATCATCCACTGTAGGTCTAAATATTCTGAAAGGTTCGCTTCCGGCTCTCATTCATTGCGGTTCAAAAATAGTGGCAAGGAGTGCGACATATTCTTATTCTTTCCCACCCGACGATCAGTCATAGATAGGAGTAAAGGTTGCTCCGACAGAACGAGAATCTTCCTCTCATTCCTCCATTCGCGAAGTTTTCTCTCCCCCTTCTTAGTTTTGAAATTTTGGGTGACTTTGAAAAACTCCTTCTTAAAGCGGAGTAAAGAATGCCTTTTGTAGGGCACATGTATGGATGGAGACAGACGACTACTTGCCCAATTCTCATTTAAAGGTTAGCATTGGCCTTTTGGTGCTTCAGTATGGAGACTTGTCTTTTTGAACCAGTCATTGGCCTTATAATCCCAAGGCTTGGGATTCTTTTCTTGCAGCGTGTTTGGGGAGGGGAGCGATACAATAATGGTATTTTGGGGAATTAAGGATGGGGTGGGTATTCTCCCTCGCTTTTGGTCCTGTCCTGAGCTCAGAATACTGATTCTCGGAGCACCGGAACAGGTCAATAGAACACGACTGGCGGCTAGTCCAATAAACGAACCGACGAGTTGGCTGCTGGTTGGAATAATGCGTAAAGCTTGTATTCTCGGAGCTTCCCCTAGGTTCTTTGCCGCTCCCTGCTGGTGTTGGCAGCAGTCAATTCCTTCTGGTTGGTGCTTCCAGGCTTGAAGTGAAGGTGGTAAATATCTTGTATGTCTCATAATGTGCCTTATGATGCTAAGAGTAGTTGGTTCCTCTAGGCGTCTAAATCTCAATGCGCTAACTGGATAGTAACTGGCTGGCTTGATGTGCGACCAGCTATGGCTCCGCTCCTGGCTGCGAGGCATCGGGACACACATGCCAATAAAATAAAATGCCTCAATCTGAGCTCACAACCCTCTCTGGATTGACATATCTAGAGTAAGTTCCCTCTTCTCTTCTTCTTTTTTTCCTTCTCGGAAAGAAGGGATCGAATCAATGGTGGGGATCTTACCCTATTCCACCTGAGCTATGCAGAGCTAGGCTATAACACCAAAACTATAAACAAGGCGACAGGGTGGGGTAGGGCAGAAAGCGTAGATGGAGTTATGGAACAGGTTAGTTAAGAGCGACTTAAGAGGGGGGTAAGAGAGCTTATAGGAGGGAGTAGAATGGATGCATCTTCCATAATGAGGCAACCTTTTGAAGGCCATTGCCAGCAAATATATTTGAGACAGAGCTTCGCCTAGATCATAGTAATGAGGAAGGTCTACAGTGACAATTTTGGGTAATAGTTGTAGTTGCAATAATAGTAAGTGGTTGGCTTGCTTGCAGTAATAGTAAGTGGCTACATGCCTAAGCATGTAGCTTTGCATGTTGCCTTAGGTGGCACCAAATTTTCTACAGACCATTATGGCCTATGCATTACATCTTAACATCTAATGTTAATAAGTAATGCTAGACTCATTCCTAGCATTACTTCTTTCGCAAAAACTTAGCAAAAATGAGTATGCAAATGTATGACATAACCTAAGTTGTTTTCTCTGTCTGCCTCGGGAAGAGGCCAAATAAGAGGTCGAAAGCAAAACATTGGTTAAAACATATGGATTTCCAACTAAAAATTGTATGAACCTTAAAAAATTTGGTTAAAAGAGTAAAAAATTATTGATTTTCATACCAAATAAACAAAATCCTTGAAAATCGATTACTAATAGTCCTAAAGCCCAAAAGGCATGGACTAATAAAGATTTGATACTCATTTTTTTTAAGCAAATTTATACCTCTGTGTTAAGAACATGTGGGTCCAATGGTTAAGAACATGTGTTTCCTCTTAAGAGGTCACAAATTCAAATCCAGAGAGGGGTAGGGTATGTATACCTCCATACACTCACCACCAACTAAACCACATACCAATTACATTGTAAAAACGCTAGTCCAAGCATCTACTTTACAATGTTCCTTTAAAAAGGAATACGATACTTCCAACGTAAAGCATAAAGGAAGGATTTGTACTGAATTATTTATTTTCTAGAGAATACGATGTAAAGGGGAGTATTCGTGGCAGCACTTCCACTTTAGCATTTTGATGATGCTCAATTACTAAGGCTTAGGAATAAAAGCAACGTTAGAAATAGAAATGTCCCCATAGAAGATGCTGATAAGGAAGAATAACACTTTCAAAAGAATTATACGAGACATATAATTTCCCACAGAATCATGTACAGCCAGAATCAAAATCTCGAGATCGATTAAGCTCAGAATAAGAATCTTGGTTCCATATCTAAACTTTCCCATATAATGGCTAGTTGCTCTTCGTTCACCTACAAGCTACATCGAGCGTTGAGAGTTGTGCAGGTTTACAGTCCCTTTTCTGTGATTAGTAGTAGCGTTAGTTTCGTTAGTCATGGAGGCTCTGAGTCAGTACAGTAGAGGTCATTGTTCTGAGAAAAAAATGGTGAAGAATGCCTGTGATTTAAATCATGACTCCATGGATATTGCAATATTCGATGTCATTGAAAAGCTAAAGAATTCTCACTTAGTTAATGGCGGATACTGCGAGCAAGGACATGGCAGTAATTCGTATAACGAGAGTGTGGAGATTTATGTGAAGAGAATTTCACAAATTCCTCGTCAAGATAACTATGAGGACGAAATGTTCGTGAGCAGGATGATGTCAAAGCTCAAATCTGATAAGTGGATAAATGAGCTTTCAAATAAAAAAGAATTCATGCTGAAAGTATTGCAGGAGATGAAGAGGCAGGGAGTTCAGAATATTTATGACGAAGAATCCTTCGTTCGAATAGTTTTGGAATTGAAGTCCAAAATGGTAGGGAAGAATAATGGTCCATTCATCAGCGAGTATGCATCAACTGACTTTGAACTGAGCGAGAGCGAGCAGAGTTTTGTTCAGGAAATGATGTCCTGTAATGAGATTTTGTCTGACGAGTGGATGGAAGAGCTTGCTATCGATAAAGAAGCCTTCATGTCCGAAATCATCCGGGACATGAAAATGCAGGGAATCAAGAAAATCTGTGACAAAGAATCCTTTCTTCGGAGATATCGGGAAAGGAAATCCAAGATGCTGGAGAGACATCAGATTTCAGTGATCAAGAATGAAGAATTCAGCAGTAGCGAGGTGAGTTTCGTGAAGAGAATGATGGCCTCTGAAAAGATAAATTGGAAAAGAGAACTGAGTTCCCACAAAGATAAAGAAGCCTTCATGTTCAGTATCATCCGCCAGATGAAAAAGGAGGGAATTAAGAACATTTGCGATGAAGAATATTTTGTCCAGAGAATTCATCAGGAGATTAAAAGGATTCGCCACGAGGAGAAATACAAACACATGCAGAGAAATAACGGTGGTGGGTACCAGATCATCCGTAAGGAACTCATTACCAAATATGATAACAATGGTAACCAGCAAAGGATGAATGTATATCGCGGAGGCGGCCATGGCGGGGATGGTAATGGCAACAACGGTGCAGATTTCTACGATGGGAATTTCCATGGACAAGGCCTGAAAATGCAGCAGCAGCAGAAGAAGAAGATCGTGGGTCAGCCCAAGTATTATAACAGCCGTGCAGGTGCTTCTGGCTCCAATAACGAGTGCAGTGGGGCAGGGGAATGGTATACTCATGGAAGGTATTTTTATTAGGTATATACATGACATATAGCCAGTGGAATTTTCTTTCTAAAAATTCTACTGTTTGCAATGACTAGCAAAATTACAAGTGTTTTCTGTAGGCTTATATTGTTTATGCACTGAATTTAAGCTATTTTGTGAAAATGAGTACTCATAGTTGTTTTACAGTTGAATATGTTACAGTTGAATATGAAGTAATTTGCAATGACTAGCAGAATTACAAGTGTTTTCTGTAGGCTTATATTGTTTATGCACTGAATTTAAGTTATTTTGTGAAAATGAGTACAAAATGAGTACTCATAGTTGTTTTACAGTTGAATATGAAGTAGATGTTGTCATATTTTTAGAAAATCTCATTTTGCATGTTGAATATGAAGTAGATGTTGTTATATTTTTAGAAAATCTCAAAATTTCATCGTGAATGTTGAATATAAAAAGTTGAATATGAAGTAGATGTTGTAATATTTTTAGAAAATCTTATTTTCCTTTTGAAATCAAATTATTAATTTTTTTTTTTATGAAATAAGTTATTTGGAAAGTATATGAGTAAATAATCTAAAAAAGAATTTCAACAATAAGACTTAAAGTAGTTATAACCAGTGTAAATTCATTTTAAGTAAGGATTTTCATGTTTCTAGAGGGATCAAATCCTTTGAGGTGCAAACCTCCCTTTAGAGTGAAAAACTTGAATAAAGGTTTGCAGAGTTAAGATGGATGAACTAGAGTAGCGTCACGAAACTTGAAATTTTTAGATGATAATCTTTATCTATATGTAAATGTTTAGGATGAACTTGATACTTTGAAATTCACATCATTATGAATCCAAATAATAACAAATCAACAATATTTAATGATGAAAATGTTAAATAATAACAAAATGGTATTGTTAAGATATTGTATAACATATATACTACATCATACCATTAAGAAGTGATATGAAGAAGATATTGTATAACTCATATATTACTTAGTAATTGATCTCAATCTATATCTATAATGGTTTTAATGTGCAAATACTAATAGATAAATCACACCTTAATTGCAGTTTTTCAAGTTTTATATATCTTAATATTATAATGGTTTTAATGTGAAAATACTAATAGATAAATCACTCCTAACCAAACAAAGTATAGGACTATTGTAGTATCTTATAGTTGAAATCAATATAATCAATATAGAGGATTAATTTCCTTCTTATCATTTCTTCAATTAATTAATTCACTAAATCATTTTTCATAATAATACTGAAAACAATATAGAAGATTAATTTTGTTGATATCATTTCATCAATTAATTAATACACCTTATTAGCACCTAAACTGCTATGTCAAAAAAATTATTCATTGCAAAAAAACAACAATTTTGACAGCTAAATCATAAATGTGATCTAGTCAAAGTTTTCAATCACTTAGTCAACTTTATATCAGTTTCCCAAAACCTCAAGTCTTTAGCCCATTTTTTTCAAGCCCTCACTTCTTCTAACAACATCAATCTGATGATGTATCACAAATTGCTTTGGATCGAATTCCTTGATCTCTGATTGTATTTGAAAATGCCAATCGCCAAGTGCTTTTGCCCCTTTAAAACAAAACCAATCATTTTTTTTAAATATAAGATTATATTAGTTTTAAAATCATGTTTTATATTTGTTTAAATTAAAGGGCTTTGGTGTTTAAAAAATTTGTTGGGTTTATCAACGACATCTGGCAGCAAAAAAACAAAAAACAAGAAAGTATTATCATTCTTTTGTTAGGTGCTTGAGTTGTCCTCGAGCTTCTCGTTAAAAGAAAAGATGATTGATATCTAAATCTTATAATTGACCAAATATCCCAGATTTGGAGGTAATATTTGAGCATGCATTCCATGTTTCCGGGCAATCATTTAGCAGGTGGCAGTGAAAGGAGGGACAAGTGGCAGAGCACCTGGAAACAAGGGAAAATTACATCCTAGAATATTGGCAGCAAATCTTCATTTCCAGAAATCAAATTCTTATCAGTCCCAGGTTTCGAGCAACAACTCAAGTGAAGGATAACTCTTTCAAATATCAAATTTAACAATTTTAAGGCATAAAATCATTAGTCAAAGTGTAACTTGGAAAACAGGATCTGAATTTAGGTTATGAATCTTATCCTTTATCTCTCAGATCCGAGTCTTCTTGCAGGGGTTTGTTATGTTTGATTTTAGGGAATTTTCGATCCATTAATCTTGGATCTTGGGATTGTAACTGGGATATATATTACATCATTTCAAATGCAAAAGGGGATCTTGGAGGGATCATTTTTAGGATATATTATGTAAAAGGGGATGATCATTTTTAGGTATGAGAGGGAGAAATGTTGGGAGGATTCCTCTTCAAAGGGAGAATGATGAAAGAGGAGTGTAAGGTCTGGAAATTGAAATGGAAAGAGCTTCATTCATGTAGCATGATATGATGGAAGAGGAGTGTAAGGTTTGGAAATTGAAATGGAAAGAGCTTCATTCATGTAGCATGATAGCATCTGATAGGATTCATACATCAAGTTGATGTATGATAGCATCTGATTCTTAGGATTCAATTTAAACAATTCAAACATTTTGATGGTTAGATCTTGTATCTCTGTATTTTCGTTTTGTCTTATTTGAATATAATGAGTATTTATGTAATGCATTCATGCTCATACATAGTCAACTACAATTAAAGTTAAGAGTTTTGATCTAGGAGGATATTGGTGACCACCCACCTAGTTCAATTGGATCAAAACAATCTTTTGGCAATTTACTATTTTTAGCAGTTTTTTGGGTCCCGAACTTCCGCGGCTATTTTGAGGGTCTAAACATCATTTTTTCACGATCGAGCATCTCAATAATAATCAAATAATTAAATCGAGTCCCCAAAATGAATCTCCTCACCGATACCTTTCCAACGAGCTATCTTGCACCCTAAATGGAGATTGTATGCAAACGTTATGACCCCAAGAAGTTGATGTACTAACTTACCCCAACAGGCCCACATGACTTTTGACGCTTCATCTCCTAGGGTTAGGTTTTTGGATGTCTAGGGTTTTGGCATTCGTGTTTATTGTAAAAAGGCCTTCAGAGCCTCATAGTACTCATCTTCTTGTGAATGAGCGTAGCCATCACATCTCTTCTAAGAGATAAGCTACCACCATTCTAGCAAGCTTGTTTCAGTTTGCATTTTATAGTTTTCAACATATTTCTTATTTAATAGAAGTCAAGCTTCATTGTGTCTTTGTTATTTTTCACTATTTCTCTATGTTAATATTATAAATCTGTGGTTTCATTTTGTTCCGCTCATAAATCTGGATCAGTGGTATCAGAGCGGTCTGCTCCTTGTCGTTTTTTTAATGCATGTCCCCAACGCGACCAGGGTATAAAGAGTTGGGTCTCAAGCTTGTTTCTCTTGAGAACAACTTCTCTCACACGCCCAAGAAACCGTCCATGGTGGGTGAAAATAAAGACGATGGGCCATGAGATCTTTTCAAAATGTTGCTTGAGGAAGCCCTTGAGCGAAATGATGGACAACTTTGCACAAATCCTTCGATGGTTGCCGACAAGCGACGCATCCATCTCAAGCAGAGGTGCCGCCCCCTTCAAGGTACAGATCAATTTTGATATTCCTATATTTGAAGGTCAAATAGATGCGGATGTTGTAGATAAATGGTTAACCTTCTAGAAGGGTATTTTTCCATCCACAACTTTTCTGATAGAGAAACGATTACATTTGCGCTCCTCAAGGCTGTCCCCCATCTCAAATATTTTTGGGAGACTTTCTGTGAGAAAAAGGAAATAGAGGGATCCACATTAGTTGCATTTGCACCCACTTGGGGTTCCTTTAGGGATGCTATTAAGGAACAATACTACCATGTTGGAAGTTATGATGACTTTTATACAAAATGGACCACACTGCGGCAGGAAAGAGACCAAACAATGCCAGAGTTCACCAATGTCTTCCATACCTTGCACACCAAGATTGATATCAAATATTCTAAGCGACATCTAGTGCTCAAGTACTGTGACAATTTGCATAGATACATCCAGATAGAAATAGATTTTTCGGACATCTCATCCTTGGGTGCGGCCTATCAATATGCCTTCAAAATTGAGTAGAGGCTTAAACAAAAGACACTATTAAATTTGAACGTTTTTGCGACGAAGTAGAGATGAAGTTTCATCGGAATAGGGTCGTTGTTGCGACCAAGATGATTTTTTTTTTTTTCGTCGGATTCAATTCGTCGGTCTAGCGGCCATACATGGATCTTCGCCAATATAGTGACTGGGAAAAGTAGCCTATTCACAATAGGGAAAAATTACCATTCGTCGGTCAAATGACCAAGATTAGTCGGTCTAGCGACCAACTTTAGCTGCAAGCCTTGCTAGCATCTCTAAGGAAAACATAACCTTGGTCACTCTAGCGACCATA
The DNA here is from genome assembly GCA_010110895.2 of Picea sitchensis. Classification (NCBI taxonomy): domain Eukaryota; kingdom Viridiplantae; phylum Streptophyta; class Pinopsida; order Pinales; family Pinaceae; genus Picea; species Picea sitchensis. The sequence continues at coordinate 10,227 of SNQJ01S0175764.1, read as the reverse complement.
ATTAGTCAGCTAGTGACGAATGTTAGTCGATCTAATGACTAATAATAGTTGCAAGAGTGACCAAGACAACCCTGGCAAACTTAGTCAATAAACCACGCTGAGTCGGTAGAACAACAAAGATTAGTCGCTAGAGCGACCAAACCTGAAGCTAAAAAGGTCAAACGAAGGACGAACATGTAGTCGCTAGAGCGACCAAGTTACATACTTTGTGACCAGATGGAAATACAAGCGATGAACATGTTAGTCGCTAGAGTGACTAATGTTGGGGTTTAAAAAAATAAAAATATATGCCATTCACAGAGGAATAAGCCCAGACTAGCAAGCTTCAGAAGCATAATTTCATTATGTACTTGGGAAACAATACATAAAAGAAGAGCAGAGAAGTATGACTATCTAGAGGTGATGAACACACATTCTTTCAAAATCATTCCGAAGGGAAACAATACAGAAACATAATTTGGAAAATTCCAAAGCCAAATGGAAGAAATAACCTCAAAGTTATGTGAACTTGCAGATATGAGAGTAGTTTTGTCGGGGTAGCAAAAGAAGTCATGTATTGTATTGACATAAAAAAGAAAATTGTAATTAAGATTGGTCAGCCAAAATTCTTATGGCAGAGTAAGCTGGTTGTATTTAAGGCTTATATTGAATTACACAGGCTTTAACTGTCCATTCAAGAACTAGATTGAAGGGTGCCTACCCTTCTCATCCTTTGTTGTTTTAATTAACAGATTGCTTGTCCTTAATCCATATCCTTTATGTCGACAATATCCACCTCTTTAGTGTTGGTTCACTTAGGGAGGCAAAATCTTTGAATAATTTTTTTAATCTTTATTGTAGAGCCACTAGAATGGAATTAAATTTGATCAAGTCCTATAGAGTATACCAAGGCATGAGTAGAATCTAAATCTTATTCTTGCATATTAATAACATTTATAGGTTCCAACGTTCTATAGTTGATCTACAACTTACTGAGAAATAGATCATGGTCAATCCTAGCAAATCTACACTCCTTGCAAGAAAATTTAGAATAGTTAACACAATGGATCTAATATAGAATTACCACTCTTATTTGTGTGCACACCAATATATCCAATAACTCCTCCATGATCTCGAAATATTGGTTTGCATAGATTTTGTCCCTTTATAAATGACATATACATAGAAAATCTATAGATTTATTGTGTTTTCACCTGAAATGGAATTAAATTTGATCAAGTCCTATAGAGTATACTAAGGCATGAGTAGAATCTAAATCTTATTCTTGCATATTAATAACATTTATAGGTTCCAACGTTCTATAGTTGATCTACAACATATTGAGAAATAGATCATGGTCAACTTCTTAGCAAATCTACACTCCTTGCAAGAAAATTTAGAATAGTCAACATAATGGATCTAATATAGAATTACGACTCTTATTTGTGTGCACACCAGTATATCCAATAACTCCTCCATGATCTCAAAATATTGGTTTGCATAGATTTTAAAGTCCCTTTGTAAATGACATATACATAGAAAATCTATAGATTCGCTAGCATATCTTAACAATGAGCACCCTAATCCTTCTTTTTTCACACATGCCAATAATGCACATACACAGTTTTTTTTTTCTAGTACAACTCACACAACTAATATTTTCCATCATGCATGTATTAGTGAGAGTTATCACATAGTGCATATGCATTAGGAATTTCCACCATGGATCCATCCGCAAAGGTCCTAATGGTCCCAAAACAACCCCAATCTTATACTCCTTCATTCACTCGATCTAGAGATTCTTGATACTCCCCTCCACTTTTGAATACATGAATTTTTCTTAGCTTTTGCCAAAAAAAAGTCATCTATCTACAATTGAGGCCTAAGGTTTTAGACAAATTCTAGGGTTTTGAGGCCTAAGTTTTAGACAAATACTAGTGTTTTGAGCATGGGTCTTGCCAAAAGAAGAAGATATAAGCACCATTGGGCATTCTGATAGGTAAACATATAAAAAATTGCAACCGATTCAAATAGAAACTCACAAATACTTTAAATAACAAAAAGAAGAAAAAATGTAGTTGTGAACAACGCCCATAACAGTATTGGATCCGTCATGGTACATATTAATGCTATTTGTTTCTTCCCCGTGATTAAAACTGATCTGAAATTTTAAAAGATTTCTAAGCACCAAAAACATGAATACGATGCAAAATTTCTAACTCTTTGGACTGCCCAACTTCCAAAATTAGTTAAGATATAGTACATTTTCATGATATTTGATTTTAGTCCTCTCAAATAAGGATTTGAGTTTGAGAATAATTTAAAAAGATTTCTAAGCACCAAAAACATGAATAAAATGTTGGTTTATTGAAGCTTTTCTTTCAAGATAATAAGTAGAATTTAGTAAGCATACTTGTAATTTTTAAAAATTATATCAGGGTGAATATCAAAACATACCACACCAGCAACATGTAACACAATGCATCCATGAGCATCCATTGCAAGTCATAGACAAGAATCTACTAATTAACTAAACTTTATTCACAAGTCATTGCCAAACTTTTCATGTTAACTGAAGGGTGCTTTGGGCTATTGTTGCTACTCCTAGGTAGGCTATCATTGTACAAAAGGAATATGGAAAATTTGACAAGTTGTAATTGTAGATATGGCCATTTCCTACATATTTTACATCTCTGTATTGTTGGGTATTTTGATCAACACTATGCCAATGGTGTCCACCTAACAAATGTATATGAAGGTCGTTGGGTGCTACCATAACACCAATCAAAGGATTTACACCAATGAAGGGATTTAGAAGTTCGACTAAAGTGCATCCATATAATATTTTAAGTGAGTGAGTGTATTAACACCAATGAATGAATCCATTGTCAAGTAAATGGCCTCAACAAATCAATGAATACCTAGATTTTCTAGCTCATGAAAGGGGAGATATCCTAGGGTGAGCTAGTATGAAAATAGGTCAATGTTAGGTAGGTTGGGGCTGCAAAAATAGCTTAGGACAGTCAAATGGTAGACAATCCTGAGGAAGTTCTTCCCAATACACACCTCATTACTGAACTCAATTGAATGATAAGAAGTTCTTCCCATTGCTACAATTAATCACCACACAACACATAAATCTAAATTATGAAATCAACTAGGACTCAAATCCAAATTTAAGAAAAAGATCATTTCCTTATTTATGATAAATGATTATAAGTTGCACTTAACTATAGGGAACATAATTACAATTGTGTGCTTGTCACAAGTTCAACTATATCATTAGCTCAAGGAAGTATTTAATAAACAAGTGACCAAAAGAACAAACCCACACAAACATGGTGACAACAAAAATTCCAAGGTATACTTATATGGAACTTAGTATCTAAATCTAGTTAGAAAGAACATGATCCAAGTTATTGGCTTTAGTCAGTTAATTCCCTAGATGAAAAATACCGAGTAATTTTGGAGACAACCAAACACAGTTACAATGGTATGTTGTTCTAGACATTGCAATAAATAAAATGATATATTAATCACCCAAAAACATCCAAGAATGGGGGACTGTGTTAGAGTGAATCTATATCTAGCATTAAAATGGTGGGGCTGTCTTTGTAATAGTTATGTTAGTCCTAATTTGAGTGCCAAGTTAGTAGCTTTAGTAGCTTTAGGGAGCTATAGAGATTAGGTCTAGATGTCTTGTGTTAGGCCACTAAGAGTCTAGGATTGCTAGGCTTAAGATGTAGGTTAGGTTTAGGGTAGGCCAAGGTATGTAGGGGTAGCCTTATAGGTTATGTTAGGAGGTTGAAACCTCCTAGGAGGAGCAAGAAGCATATGAAGAGGATGATGAACCTCAAGGTCACCGCATTCAGTGTGTACTACATTGATTTAGGCTAGCAATAGTGTTGGCTAGAGAGACATAACTTGGGGATTGTGCCCACCGCCATGCATCCTTAACACTCATGGAGTCAACATAACTTTGTCTTCTTAAATTCAAATTTCCTAAAATAAATCATTGATCTCCACATTCATTACGAAATATAATGATAGTCATAAATCAACCAAAAATCACCTTAAACCAGTGCTTAACAAGATCCATACCTTTGAGTGATGCGGTGCCTCCAATGTTGCTCCTCTCCATCCCGCGATTCATCACATGACTTAATTATATTTTAGAATAGTAATTAAAGATGTAACAACCTCTACAAATTAATGACTAAAGACGAATACCTGAATGAGCTTCTCTTCGTTTCGAGAATAAATTATTCTCTACTGAACAGGACCAACCACGTGAAGGTGGAAGCTCTTTTGGCCCCTCCCCCCCTCTCACATCACTCTCATTTCCCCATACCCAATCTATCTAGATTTTACAACTATAATTAGAAATGACARTAACATTAAATGTAAGCATAAAACATTCATTGCCATGTGCTAAAACAAAAAACATGAAAGCAAATAACATTCATGACATTTAGGAAAACAAAATACATTACATTGGACCAGAAATATATTGGATTTATATTAATAATAAAATGTCTAATCATTTGTTTTTCTTCTTATTGGTCTCCATGAAAGCAAAAATTAAGTCTTCATCATTATCATTTAACTAATCCCCCACAATTATTGGGCCTTCTTGAAGTGTTGCATCATCAGTACTCAACACCTCACACCATGCTGAACTTCTAGTATTTTAAGGTGGAGGTTGAGGATGCGCATGGGCATCCACTGCTGCAACAACAAAAAAAATCAAGTGATATTGGTATTCATTGTTCCTAGGGCAATTTAATTAATACAGATTTAATTACAATGTTTTATACCTGGATTAACCGGTGCAGTAGAAACAGTAGCTGGTGGCTGCATTGTTGTTTCTGTGCTTGTTGATCTCCGCTCTCAATCGACATCTACATGCTCTGCCATATGAAACAATATAAGTATTTAGTACAGAATATACCCTAAATATTAATACTCATTGAAAAATGGAAAAACATTAAAAATGCGCGCATACCACTATGTAATGGTCCTTCAGAAACATCGCTTGAATCAATATGGGGGTCGGGATGTGGTTCATTGGGTACATCAAGAGAATTGGTAGCATTGTTACTCTCCTGTGAATGTGGAAAAGACACACATTATTTTACATTTTAAATGAATAAAAAATATATTTTACATTACAAGTAATCAATGAGTAAAAACTAATGGACAAGTTTTTAATTTCATTTTATTTACCATGTCCTCCAGAGAGACACATGGCGATTTCCCCAAGCTTCTTTGTTGCACCACCACGTCATCAAAACCCTGCGTGAACCCAACCTTTAGATCTTCTTCTATGGCTTTGTCATTGAACAAATCCCCCTGCATTGAGAAATATCAAAATCATTAGTCACTAGCTGCAATGAATTACATATTTTGTGACAATGATTAAAAAAAGTAAAATGTTTAGGCACTTACAACCCATGCCTTCAATCTCCCGTAACCACCTTGGCCCAGTTTATATTGTCCGTGTTTGTCTTGTCTTGCCTTTGTTGCCCTGGAAGTGTCTTAGAGTCTACACAATATTTTGAAATATGTTAGATATTGATTGTTTTCCTCGTAAAGTTAACAAAAGACCATCATAGTAAATTGAAAACACCTCTTACCTTCCAGGGCCAGGTGGTTTCTTCCCTTGTGCTTTCATTTCTAATTCTCTTGCATCGAGAATAATTTCTTTCCACTCCCTCTCGGGGACAACCAAAGGGCGTTCGCACTTAGGGTCCTATACTAACTTATTCCTATACGCCTCTCTAACATGTTTCAAATGATTTCCGGTCCTTTTTAGGACTTCCGGCTTATTGAACGAGTCACCAAACTCTCCAACCAGTCTGGAGATAAGAAGGCTTTTCAGTTTGGAATTTTGTCAATTCCATCATAGTCGAATGGTCAGCCCAAAATGTTCTAATGCATAGTCATGCAAACTATTGTAGAACACATTGTTTCTTGTAAGACATCGTCATCATTAGTAATTTAAATCTCACTGATATGTGATTGTTTAAACAATTATATAACATGAATCTCTATAAATACATATATTAAATACCTGGTAGCTGTCCTATTTTTAGAGGAACCATGTCTTGGTCGACCAAAAATGATACCACGGTTGTTCCTGTGCTTTGGATATGTGTAGCACCAGGGTAACAATCAATGGAAGAATGATCAGTTCCATGATCATGTACACCACCTGCACGATCTGGCGTGTGCTGTGGGGGCATGGCATCACCCGTAGAAGGTATAGAATCAGTCTCAGGCAACACACTTGGGGTGGAAAGTAGCCTGGTGGCTACGTGGCCATGCGGGTTCGTTGTTGCAGTCTTGTTGTTGCCACTAGGACCTTCACCTTCCCCTCTTATCGATCTCACAAAATTCTACAATGAGAAATATGCGTTAATTGCATATATCAAATTACAAAATTTAAAACCAAAAATTGAAATTGTTAGATGACATGACTTACCCCATAATTTGCTATCTTAATGCGTAATTCAACTATCCTTTGGAAATCATCAGCAGTTTCCAGCCCAGCAACGACCAAATCCCGAAATTCCCTAGTAGCCTTTCTTAGGGACAACTCTATTGTCTGCAAGGGGTCTCTAGAATCAAATATCTCTTCATCGCTTATATATTCATTGTTTTTGATCGATGTAGTGCTAGGAACAGGGCCTTTTCCCTGATCAACGCCTTTTCCACGCTCAGGGCCTTTGCCCTGATCACCACTCTGGCATAATTTCAAGAAGAATGTTAGTATGTGCAAGAAATATTGAAAAACAAATATATGAAATAATGGAATATTGGCAAATATTATCAAATGAAACATTCACACATACAAATTAACAAATATTTGGAAATGAAACATCGAGCAAAAATCAACACCTTTTCCACTGTATCTCTTTGCCTCGATCACCACTCTTGCATAATTTCAAGAAGAATGTTTGTATGTGCAAGAAATATTGAAAAACAAATATATGAAATAATGGAATATTGGTAAATATTATCAAATGAAACATTCACACATACAACAACAAATATTTGAAATGAAACATCGAGAAGCAAAAATTAGCAAATGGAACATTCAGAATAAAATAAAATATCACACAAGTTCAAAACATTCACAAATTGCTAACTCCCTTTTAAGTTTGGGTATAATGCCTTGTACAAGAGCAAAGAAGATGACCAGAGAAAATGATTGTTATATTTGAGTAGAACAAAGGTAGAAAAGACCTTTATAGAAGTTTTTCTACAAGTGGAGGCACCCATTGTAACTCCATAGTGAGTCCATGTTTCTTTGTAAACAACAAGGTGCAATGCTCATTTTCTTGTTGGTTTTTCCCAAATCATGTTTCCCATAGTACATATTGTCATCCCTTATGTCAGTGTGCTCATTTTACTAATATAAGTTCTCTCTTATATCATTTTCCATTCATCTAACATTTTGACCAATTTAATTTTGTACATTACATTTTGACTATAAGGAAAACATTGTATAAATGAGTACAATCTCATGGTATTTTGTAGTATAATTCAAGATGTCTTGTAACAAAGTGTCAAATGTAATACCCATGATAGACTATAGTTTCTATATCATATTGGTATCAGAGAAGGTTTCCTTTGTATGGGGCTCCATGGAATATTGTAAGATCTAAAAAATGATGGAAAGAAAGCAGCTCCAAACACCATTCATGGTGAATGGATATTGTATCATTCAAAAGGATGACCTAGAGGAAACATTTGCAAGAATGGAAGTGTGTGTCTTTGACATCTTCATAGCATGGAAATTTTAATGTCGTATCTATAGAGTAAGTTAAGATCTTTATGGTAGGACACTATTTGTAATCCTCATTCATTATTATCATTAAATTATTTATAATTATTAATGCATTATTATTATTGTTTTATATCCCCCTTTGTCTCCCATATATACATCAAGGAAAATTGAATTGAAGGATAATCATATATTTTGCATTTGATATTTTGTAAAAGGAGGTTTCTCATGCAAAGAGACTTATTATTAATTCACACTTTTACTTGATTAGGTGTGACATCACTAAATTTTGTCCTCTTTATTTTATTTGGTTATTTGGTCCATAACATTTGGTATTAGAGTGAACAATTATTTAGCATAATTTCAAGAAGAATGTTAGTAATGCAAGAAATATTGAAAACAATATATGAAATAATAGAATATTGGCAAATATTATCAAATGAAACATCCACACATACAAATTAGCAAATATTTGAAATGAAACATCGAGAAAAATCAAAATGGAGACTCGTAAATAAAATAAAAATTTCACACAAATGAAACATTCACAAATTAAATAATCCCTTTTTAAGTTTGGGTATAATGGGTTTTGTACCGTAGCAAAAGAATATGTTCCTTGGTCGACTCGATTTAGATTGTAAATGACCAACAAATCTTCGCCTGCCGTTATTGTTTTCACCACACATACAAATATCCCATTACCTTCACGCCCTCAAAAATGAAATTGGGTTCCTTTCTTGTCGCCCCAGGCCTTGTACTATTTATAAAACCTGCATCGTTCCCCGATGCCTCAGTCTTCCATCAATATAGATTATCGCTCCTTTATTTTTATTATTGTCTTTAGTTGTATATAATTTCCATGTGAGTGTATCTCCGCATACTAGGAATATATTAGACCAGCCTCAACCATACTCCATAAGTGTAACATGGTCCAACATACTCAAACAATTCAACCAATCGGCCATATTTTACCTTTATGTCACCCATGGAGAATAAACCAAGTTCATGGATGGATGATGGAGAAATGTGATACATCCTCATTAACACGTAGCTCAAGGTCCAACTCCTAAGTAGCTCCTTGGTACCCACTGCTTCAAGAGGGTGTTTGTACCTCAAGGGAACCTTTGATGTCACCTATGCTCATCGCCTTAAGAGCATGATCCTCCTTCTCGAAGAAAGAGAATTGTAATGCTTCACCAAACTTTATTCCGACCTTTTCACGTCTAGTTGATTTTGCCTTGTTACATTTGTTGGATATGTTTTCCCTTGTTCCTCTCAAAATTTCATCGCTCAAGCTAGATGATATCCTGATAGATACATGTTTGGTTTTACCTACACTCCATTGAGGGAGAAGCAAACGTTAGGGGCCAACCATCTTCATATTATAGTATAGCTAAAGATAAACATCTCAAAATATAACCCTATTACGTAATACTTTGCATCTAGCTGGAGTTCACCGTGTCAATAAATTATTTCTTCACTCGGTATTTTGAGTAGGTGTTGGGCCAAAATTATGTGCGAAGACAGTAGAAATAATTTAGAATTTCCCATGTAATTTGTAGCCCACCTCTAATTTATGAGAACCCATGAGGGATTTCATCATGCTAGTGAGTAGGTTATATGGTGAAAAGGATTTCTCTTATGCAGAAGCATTGTGTTCCCTCAATACACCAAATGTAGAAGAAGGCAGTTGTAATATAGATGAATAGAGAAAATAATTGTTATATTTTAGTAAAACAAAGGTAGAAAAATACCTTATAGAAGTTTTCACAAGTGATAGTGTCTATTGTAACTCCATAGTGATTCCATGCTTCTTTGTAAACAACAAAGTGCATTGCTCATTTTGTTGGTTTTTCCCAAATCAGTTTTCCCATAGTACATATTGTCACTCCTTGTGTTGGTGTGCTCATTTTACTAATATATGTTCTCTTATATTCTCAGTTCATTTCAATATTTTGACTAATATACTTGTAAAATTACATTTTGATCATAAGAAAACATTGTACACTTCTCACGACTTAAAGACAAATGTAAACTGCATAATTATCGACTTAAAAGACACCAAAACACAGTTTTGTATCTTGACCTAGACTTCCTCTTTAATACTTGAAATTGAATTAGACTTGTTGGAATCTGAAGGAGGCATATTAGGTAATTACCATGTAAAATTTAATAGCATGAGGGTATCAAAATTAGATTAACATTGGGTGAAACATGGGCTTGTAGAAGAAAATCCCATGTCATGACTTCGCCTTGATTAAATGTGTTGGATATGTTTTCCCATGTTTATCTAGTTGATTTCACCATGTTTATCTAGTTGATTTCACCTTGTTACATGTGTTGGATATAGCTCTTAGCATTGGCATTCCATCTAATCAAACTTTTGGTAAGTTTTTAGAAACATATTAAATAGCACCACAACTGCTATAATTTATTCCTTGAGAATATAGCAAAGAAAC
>SNQJ01S0175763.1:18896-29241 GCA_010110895.2 Picea sitchensis | reverse complement strand
TGAGAAGGATAAAAATATCACGAATTAATATTTATCTATTTTAGTTGATAATGTGGGTTCATATAAAACCAAAAACAAATGTCAAATAGATTCCTTGGAAATGATGCATTTTAGAAAAAATTAGTCGTGACTCATCTCCCTCTCCTCTCATTATTGATATGATTTTATTTATATAATGTTATTTTTATATACATAAATATTCATTAATAATATAACTTAAAGTTAACATTAATTTATCATTAGTTTATTATTAGTTTTGTATAAGATATTAGATGGCATAGAATGTTAGTGTTATGGATGGAACATAATGCATCTTGTTTCTCTTAATATAATAAAGATAAGAACTATTTTATGATGAAAATCCATTACCTCAACAAAATGGTAAATATGATGCTTGTAAAACTATCATAAATGGTTAAGATATTTATCTCAATATACATTTTTATTTTGAAAATAAGATAGAGGATTGTATATTGTATATCACCATTGGATATACAATGGTGATATATCCAATAGTTGTGTCTTGTTTTAATTTCTACCATTCAATAATTTAAATGTATCTTGCAGTAAATGTTCTACACTCCATTATGGGGGTATGGGGGAGACGTTAAGTTATATTAAGTGATATTAAAAAATAACAATAAATTAAATAAAAAATAAATAACTACATATATATATGACAACATCTAAAATATTAAACTAGCGTAGATCCATCTTAGTTTTTTTCCAAGAGAAATGATATTTCCCCACTTAGTAGATGATATGAGATGCTAAACCCCGACCCCAGAAACACAAAGCTCGAACCAATGACCTCTCCCCAAACAAAAAAAATATTTTCACATCTTACCAACTATGTTATCCCATAGAACTAGATCCATGTTAATTAACAGAGAACGTATGTCCATTGTTTATACAATTGTGATTAATAGATAGATAGTGATCTCTATCAACCGTTACCATCCAGTACTGATATGAATGTGACAATCGAAGTGAAAGCATTTTAATCTAAAGAGACATGAATCATCTAATGAATTCACAAGCAAGTCATTTATGGAAAGCACTAAACTTGAGGACCATTTGAAATATTTGTCAATGTTCTTCTTGTTTTGCTGACCGAACTTTTGAAAGCGAAATGTGAAATAGAAGAACCATGTACGTGGTCATACTCAATGCCATGCATTTTGATTTTTGTTCTCTCATGTTTTTCTTTTTCTTTCATATAATTGAGAGCTACGACTACATTTATGCTTTGTCAGGGGAGAGAACTACATTGAAGATCTGTCAGAGGATTTAAATGAATGGCCGGCAACTCCGCATAAGGTTCTGATGAACGTGCGGGCGCGCTGCTACCGCAACGTGGCTTCCTCCCCGGCGGTTGCGGTCATCACGGCAGCCGTCAGTGGGACCCCGGCCCCACAACAGGACTGCCCGGAAACGACAAATTACAAGTACTTACACGATGGCAAATATTCGTGTCGGTGGGTTTGAGCGATGTGACTGGTGGCCATCCCCGGCGCGTATGAAGTGTGAGTAAGGGAGAATTAGATGGCCACACTGATCACCCTGATTTGTTTGGATATGGGGTGGGCCATCCCATCGCATGCGGTACTTGGGGGAAAGGGGTGTGCAAACTACTTCCACTCATATATTATCTCGTCTTCACAAATGGCGTCCCTACGATAATGTCGGCATGTGCCTCAGGACAAAGAACACAAGTGAGACACGGAAGCAGATATGCGGTAGGTTATTCGTCTAACATAAGCATTTCCTTTTAATGCTCTTTCTTTTTATTTAAATGGATATAAAAATAGGAGTTGGCTAATTCGGGAGCAATCCTTTGAAATATATTTGTATTTAGAAGTTGGTCCACATGCCTCTTTAAAATATATTTGTATTTAGAAGTTGGTCCACATGCCTAGGCATGAGAATCTTTTTAGGATTTAAATATTGATATGGAGGATAATAATTTATTTTTTAAACTATTAAGTTATATTTAATTAACAAAATATTTGGAAACATTTTGTCTCATTTTCAAATATTTAGACGAGACTTAAACGAGACTTAGATTATGTACCTTGACCTTTGACAAATTCTCCTCTTAATAAATTACATAAAATGTTTGAAAATATCTGGTCACACCATGAAGCATGTATGAGCGAGATCAATGGTACATTGCTAGCCCTAATCAGCCCACATGAGGCAAACATGTCGCAAGTGGGATTTAAACCCGAGAGGAAAGAATAAAATGTTTGAAATCATCTCGTCCCACCCTCAAGCACTTAAGTGAGAGCGAGATTTTTCAGTATCTTCCTACACCAATCCATCCATAAGGGGCAAACATGTGGCAATCAAGATTTGGACTTGGATGTGGAGGATGATAACTTCTTCTCTTAACCACCCAAGCTAGACCCAATTGACAAAATGAATATTTGGAATGCGTTGCCCCACCCTTGAGCACTTAAGAGAGAGTGAGATTTGTGATACCTTGCCAACCCCATTTAAATCAAAGGGTATACTTCTTATTTCACCTCGAATGAGTTTAAAGACTCTTCCCACCTCCCCACTTTCTCATTGGAACAACCCTCAATGAAATTTGAATTTGGATGAACAAGGGAAAAGTCATCTTGCTTTCTCATCGCACCACATTTTTTTTAAGATTTAAAGGAATCGATACCTAGCTAGGATTACCTAGGCAAGGCCCGGGTTCAAATTTGGTTGGCTGCCATTATAACCCCTAGGCTATTGCCAACAACCTGCAAGCTATAGCTCCAAGCAGGAAACTTATGACTTAGCAAGGGTCGAGACATCTGGAGACACATCTGTGAGGGGATCCCCACTCCTCTCGAGAGTGTCTACTAGCCTTTTCACAATGAGGCTAAGTATCATCAAGGATTTGAACCCGAGTGGGTAGAGTGAAAGACCTACCTCCCAACCATTAAAATTGCACCACATTCGTATATGCAATTTTAATTGAATCACATAGAGGTGGGCTCTGATTCACTTATGTGTGAATGAGTTATGAGATCATTTAATATAGTATCTCTAGCTGCAATCACATGTTCAACTATTACCTCAATGTGACCTCATAACTTTAGGAAAAAAACAAATTGTTTTTGAAACATCTTATTCCACTTTCAAACACTTAACCGAAAATAAGGTTATTAATACCTAATCATTCCATAATTCTCTTCACCCAAATTTTCCATACACACATTTCAATAATAAAATTGTAAAAATATTCGTAACCCACATCATCTACTTTGAAATACATAAGTAGAAAGGATTTATAAAATAATACAACAAGATTCCTCTATATCTTATTTTAAATACATAAAAGTAAAAATGGATTTATAAAATGATACAACAAGATTACTCCATATGATACTATAACTATTCTTTTCATTAAATTAAAAAAAAATGAACTTAACAATTTTCTAAATTAAGTACAATTAATTTATAAGCAGTTTGTGGAATTTATATCTATTAAATTTGACATTTAGTTTTTTTAAGTTGGTAAAATTCATTATAATTTAGTCATTAATTGATTGGTAGTAAGGATTGAATTTTACATTTAGTATTATTTTTTTTAATTAGTAAAATTCATTATAATTTAGTTATTAATTGGTAGTAAGGACAATAATTATTAGTTGTGACTTGTAAATGTGTGAATTAACTCATCATTATTATTAAAAAATCACATCTTTTAAAATAATTTATTGATAATCCATAAAAAATATATATATATTTTCACTCTTCTTTTATACTTATTTTTAACCATTTCACCCATCAAAAAAATTAAATCTTACTCCAACACCAAAAAAAAAATATGATTTCAACCCTTATAATATCTATATGATATCAAATATTCTCCACATATAATACTGAGTATCTAACTAAATTTAACTCCATTTAAAAAAATAAATTATTATAACTTTACTATTTATTCACGATCGCGCAATAAAATATCTCGTAAATTTATTATTAATAAATACATATAATATAATAAAATAAAGAAAACATTGTAAGTCACGGTGGAATATCTTGTTGGCATTAAAAAGTCATATACCCATCCTTTCGCTCATTGAAGTGTGTGTCAAGTACACAAATATGAAGACATTGTGGGTTGAACTTAGCAAATTATGAAGCAAAGAAGAATGATATTATCCATTCTCTTTGGCATTATCTTGTTCACACTTTAATGTCAAAATGAGGTTGCAATTCAGTGAATGGAAGAACGTTATATTCCGTACATCTAGGTGGGGTTTGTGACATGTTTGTCCCCTCTCCTTTACAGTGTGGAGTTTATTACTGAGGTATGAGAGTGATGATTGAATATAATAAGATTTGTTGTATGTAAAGATTTAAAAGACAAAACGTGGACAAAATTAAAATTATAAATATTTGGGATTGGATTTTGATAAGAATTCAAGGGAGCAAAATATTTTGGAAAGCATTCTCCATGTTACAAAATAAAAGCAAGACAAGAGAGGTTTTGGACTAGCAAATGGTATATTTCCTCTTTCAAAACTTTATAATTTCAATAGCAGTTTGTGAATCTAAAACATGGGATCAATTCTATTTCGGAATATATGGAATTAATTTTAGTGAGTATAAAAACATAAGATAACAATTGCTTTAGGAATAAAAGACAATAATGTTTAGCAAATATTTTTTAGTGAAATATAATTATTCCCAATAGAATTGAAGATATTGAGAAAATTGATCAAAAAAATCGTCCAATAGAATTGGAAATATTGAGAAAATTAATTTTGTATAGACAAAAAGATTATAATAATGGACAATGATAGGTTGCAATTAAAATCAATACAGACAAGTTTACATGAGGAGGAAAACATGAGGTTGGTATTGCAAAAGAAGGTTTGATGAGTGAGATATACACCCTAGGAAGGTATGGGTTTTATATTTGAACTTGTAACCTCTTAAGAAGAAACACATGTTCTTAACCATTAAATCTACTCAAACTGTATAAAACAACATTTTTCAATATTATAAATTAAGGAGACGTCAATTTTACATCCCATACATTGAGAATCCATATTTCAAAATGATGTAATAAAAAATACTAGCATACCCCCGAATCGAGGGAAGGGAACGCAGAAAAGAATACAAGGTAGATATGTTGTAAAAGGAAAGTAGAATGTTTTTTTTGGATAGTGTATTGTGGCCTATGTCGTTCCACTAACATGTGGTCATTTGTAATAGATTGTCAACAAAGGATATATGGTTGTGTGCAAAAAGTCCTTGATAAACAAGGATAATTTGTTAAGGAACCATCCCCTTAAGACCACCTTTAGATACATAGAAAAATAAATAAATAGCATAGACAGATAAAAAAAGTAATATATTTTACTATGATAAAATACATGTTACAACCAATAAAATCTACTTTCAACACCATCTTACTCATTGGTCTATTTCTTTATAAAGTTAATAAGAAGGAGAATTCCTAACCCAATTCAAAAATACTACACACTCATTTCAAATATATATTATATACATACATAACACTTGCACCTGCAAACCCCACCTCCTTTCTAAATTGTCAAAATATTCAAAACTTAAATTTACTATGTTACATTTACTACTCATCCACATGTTTTTAACGTACTATCTAGGGTACGGCTAAATTACCTATTACTTGTTGAACCACTCCATGTTATATACTCAAATAAGAATGCCTAAACTACTATATGAAGAGCTTTACTATTATCACTATTTATGTTATTAACTTGCAAGTTAAGTCACACCATATTTTTACATTTGCCTTAATAAGTTTAATATCCAATAAACAAAAGGAGTAATGTGCACTGGTAAACCCCCTTTGTGAATTTCCAAATTAATAGTGTTCATTAAATCTAAGAAAGTAATTGTTAATACATTTGACCGCATAAGTTCTTTGGATTATGCATCAATTTATATTTTTAAGATGTTTTTCTAATTATAGAATTTATATTTAGTATTTATATCTCACCTCACTACACGTCCATTCATGAAATGCAAGTATGCTTTTCTCATTTTACAAGTTTCATTGATGTGCATGTGTCCACTCTTCTCGAGAAGGATGCATTGTTATGAGATCACATTTCCAATCCGACTCGGCCTTCACCTCATTGGTATAAACACCAAATGTGAATCTCTTATGTGGAAATATTTTGTTTGGATAATTTACCTCATTTGTATAAACACCAAATGTGAATATCTTACAAGGAAATATGCATCTTTGGGTAACTTGTAAGTAGTAGAAGAAGGTACATGAAAATGGGTTTGTGTCCAACATTTTTGTTTATTTGTGTAATTTGGAGAGGGAAAACATGAGAAGAATTGGGATTGTGACAATATAGTTTCAAAATGAGAGGAGAAACACTTAAAAATCATCAAACCCTCTCAAAATAACATAGGAGGGTGATAATTGTGTGCTTTGTGTTTTTTTTATGAATGATTTAGATGTTGTTGAATAGAGTTGGTTTCAATTTATATTTATATCATTTGTTTTAATTAGTGGTAGGTGATGACTATTTGTAGCAATAGTGGTAGCTATGTCCAAGGCCCTCTGTTCAAATTAAACACACACAACTAGTCAATGATCATCTACATCATCAACACCAGCATGAACCTAAATAAGAGGGTGAGATCCAATTTAAAAATCAATGTGGTAGTAGTAGTTAGCCAATTACTTGCTAGTGGTATCCAACATGTACAATTGGAAAACCATACATGGTTTATGGTTTTGTTATGCCCATTTATTTAGTGCTAGGGTTGGACAAAAACATTGTCTAATTTTTTACCTACTGTTATGCTCCCAAATTTCTCTGGAAATTGTATGCTACTGAAAACTCTTGTTGAGAGCACAAAGATTGTATTGTAACTATCTAGTTGCTAAACAATACATTGAGTGTGCTTTAGAGTGTGGGGTTTTAATCCTAGAAACGCTTTCCCTAGGAAATTGTGGTTTTAATGGTTTGTTGTCTATTTCATTTGTTTGCAACTATTGTTCTATTTCTTAGCACAATCTTCTTTCATGGATTAGTGTCGGAAGTGTATTTTGCACCTCTGCTTTCTTTCGTTCTTACCACCAAAACAAAGTAAATTGGCTTCTATCTTAGTGGGTTAGTAATTTAGTGGGTGAAAAATATATTCTATGTAACTAAAAAAAATGACCAATTCGTTAAGAGACAACTTTATGGTTGAAAATTAAAATTGTGATTCTTTTTCGATTTAATCTCAAAATAAAAATAAAAAATGTCTTTTGTTTTTATTATATGTTAAATTGATTGTTTTTATTATATTTTTCTTTATATATTAAGTTACTTAATTTTTGTGCCCGCGATATCGTAAATAGTCAACCATAGATATTTGACATGAAAAAAAATAAGCCAACAATATTATGATATAATAAAAACATACTAAAATGTCAAAAGCCATACAATGTAGCTCTTCCCAACACTTCAACCCTAAGTTATTGAAATTTTTTGTTGTTTTGCATTTGACCTTAAGATCTAACATTTAAAAAACTCAATTGCAAAGGTACCCCCTTGGTTATTGAAAAGTTCAAGGCTAAATTCAATTCTTTTGAAGGCAAAAATGCATCATCAGAATAAAGAATCACAACTATTGTTTCATATATAGAAAAAAAAAAACTAAATCAACACCTTGGACATGATCTCTTTGTTACAAGATAGGCCACATTTCTTCATTTCCAATTTATTTGGAAAGAAAAAGTAGCTTAGTGAGAACCTTGTGACCTAAAAGAACCCTTTTCCTTGATAGTTCAAAGACTATGAACAATATAATCACTATAAGATGCACAATTAGAGTTCATCCCAAATATTGCATGCTAATCTACAATCTATTGTATAGATTTTATAAACATCACCTCCTTTAGTGTTTGGTCCTATGCAACTATGAACCAATGCCAAAGAATAAGAAATCAACAAGCAAAAAGTGTTATCCTTGCCATTTCTAGACTTTGCTCCAATAAAAACTTGTTCAACAAGATGCTTTGCCACGTTCAATTCCAAAGCATAATGCCCATAAGTTGGATACCACCCTATCGCTAATGAGTACAACTCAAACCACTTTATTGATCTCAAGAAGAGATTCCTAAAATTGTAACATTTTATTAAAACTTAGTAATGCCTCCCTTAAACTACAAACCATGGAACATGGGCATTGTGAATAACCTTCAAAGACAATCTTAAGTTGAATCATAAATTTTTTGCATCCAATACTAAAATTTATTGATGTTTATTACATTAACAAAGAAAATGTTTCAAGAATTCTCTACATATTTTATCTCTTCTAGCTTATATGTGGCAAAGTCCTTTAGAAAAAGCACAAGTTTTGACAACTTTATGTTTCATGCTAATACTATTATTAGGCCCTTGTTATATAGTGGTGTAGCTTCTACATGGGAATTTTTGATTGCAAACATGATTGCTACCCTAAATCCATTGATGTAGTCTCCACAACCTCGTCACACTTTACTTCAATATCTAGCCTTCCCCCAGGTGGAATAAATTTGATAACATTGCACAAGAGGATTCCTATCTACTACACACCAAGAAACCCTTAAACTAAATTCACTCAATAAAAGCATTGCAATAATACCAATTAAGATAGAAAACATCAACAAACAAAGATGACAAGCTAAGATTATTTACCACCTGTATAAAATAAAATAAAAATGATGCCTATAAATGTGAAGTCACTTCCTTTGATAACAATCAGTTGCATAGAATAAAATGACCATAAGAATGCCAAGCAAAATGAGGGAAGTTCCCCATGAAGGTTTGGGATACAACTCCAAAAGTATTGCAAGTGAAAGGATTCAAATATATTCATTACTAAATAACATATAAAAAAACCCTCTTTACTAAGGCACATATGAGTCTGGTTCAGTTCATGGCCATGTGAAAACAAGGATGGACATGACTGGAACATCCTCCAAGGCCTGGAAGAAATTGAAGGCGTAGATTGTCGTGACGAAAATGACAGAGAAGGATTTTACCTTTGATTTTTGCAATCTCCTTTGTTATTTATTGATGTTTACCAAATTGTATAGAGACTTGACACAACCATTATAATTTTACCTTTTCTCCTTTTTTTTGTTGCTGCAAAGGGAAACCTTATTCTTAGTGTAGCAAGACACCTTCTAAACAAAGCTAGAGGGAACCTTCACAAAGCAAAGAATGAGGAGGTGCAACACAAGCTAGGGAAATTCCATTGATGATTGTGCTTGCGAAAGGCCTCACCAATGTTTGAGCCAACTGCGTAAAGATGAATAATAAACACAAAAGCCATTTCCTATTAAGCAGTAACAGTTTGGATTCAGTGGCAAGTGATGATGATGAAGCTACCAGTGGTTGAACTCAGAGACATTGGGGCGCTGAGTGAGTGGTCATTGGTTTGACTCAATGGTTGTCTTTTGGTAGAGGGATCAAGCTCTATGTTTTTTTTTTATGTATAATTAATTGTGAATCTTACAAAAATTAATTAATACTCTTCCTATGCTAATCATGAACAATACCACAACCGAGAGTAACCAATCAATTGATTGTCACAGATCCCATTCCAAATAGGAAGAATCAGTTGTCACATATCCCATTCCAATACCAACAACCAAGAGCGAAGGAGTTTCAATTATTGCATCAATGAATATTCAAAACCATAAAATGCTAATTTCGTTCCTGAAACCATACAATGCTAATTCATTCTCCAATTGATTACTCTATCTATATCCCATTTATTATTTGATATGATTGCCAGACTCCCAACCGAAATGACCATATCTAGGTGGCATGTGAGAATGATGTCCCAATCATAGAAAAGTCAATCAAAACTCCCTATTTTACCAAAACTTAGCGAACCAATTTGAAGATAGCGTTATCTAAAACAGTTTAAGGGCCGCACGGTTCAATCCTTATTATCTATATTAAGCAAGTAGTTTCCATATACTCCTCCCATACATCATCTGTCTTTATTCTCCATCTGAATCTAGCATCTTCATCGTCTACACCTATCTCATCTCTTATTTGGGTGCATCCCTCTAGTTCCTTTTATTCTCGTCTTGAGGGAGAGGCATAATCACTGACCAAATGGAATTAATTTTTCACTTTGATCTATCATCCAACTGGGAAAGGGCATTGGTAGTTGTTTGGAACACACCAGGACATGTAAAAACACCAATCCATGAATTCACGACTAGAAGCAAACTTGGAATACCCTTTATCTCTATCATTTAAACTTATGAGATGCCCAAAACTTCTTCTCTTCTAGAGGGAGATGCATAATCACCAACCAAATGGAATCAATTTTTCACTTTGAT